>JAODUH010019046.1:8186-26017 GCA_027564835.1 Typhlichthys subterraneus | reverse complement strand
CCAACGAGCCCTCCCTCTGGGCCTGGCTCCAGACGGGGGCCCCGGGCTTCCTCCGGGCAGGGTAACCTCTCCTCTTGTTTGCTCTTTCATAGGGGTCTTCTGAACCATTCTTTGTCTGGCCCCTCCCCTGAGACCACTTAGCCTTGGGAGACCCTACCAGGAGCACAAGGCTCCAGACAACACAGCTCTCAGGTTCATAGGGACACACAAACCTCTCCACCACGATAAGGTGATGATTCCCGGAGAGGTTAACAGTCAGTTAACAGCGCACAAATAAAAGATCGGTGCACAGGCTGACGTTACAAGCCCAAAACTCAGTTTTGCCCGTCTACACTTTAAAATATCTTCACCCTGGCAGCAGTTCTGCTAAACCTTCGGTTTATGTGATTGGATGCATCGCTTGCATGTGGATGAAAGGCCAAATCACGCAGAAAAAGGTTTGTTTATAGAAATAGCAGTGTACGTGTGGACGTAGTAAAATACTCATATCCGCCATTCTCTAAAGGTATTTAAGGTCAAGTTAAGGTTGGTAACTTTGTAACATATATGTACACAATCCATAACACAATATATCTATAGGTTAATGCCATAAATGGTGTTCTGAAACTACCTTTCTTTGAACTTCCTTGTGGAATCATTGTGCCACAAGCTGGAGAACTCCCCCAAGGAGGCCACAGAATGTTTATAAGGTGGTCTCGATATCCCAAGTAATATATACCAACAATAAACCTACATTTCTCAAATGTAGTGAACATTTGTATTATTGATTAATTTTTGTAGTGTTATTTATTTTAAATCTATTTTTATTATCCTCAAAAGGCATATTCCAGACTGGCAAGAGATGTGAGTACAACACCCTTAAGGAAAGCAGGTTCAGAACGGAGAGACAGGTTCTCACTACCAGATGAGGTGGAGAATCCGAATGGAAACCAGTGAGAGAGAGACCCACGCTGCCATATGGTAGAGTATTGTGCTTAATGAGGCGTGTGGCCATCCTCTCCACAGAAGCCTCAGCTAGTCAGATCACACATGGGTGAGCTTTCTGATAGGCTTAAAACATAACACATGCCTATAGCTCGAGATATAGGCTCGAGCACTTTCCCTTGAAGGGAAAATAAGGATGCAATATGTTGAAAACGGTAATGGAAAATGTAATGTAATGTGACTGACGACATGAACTGGATCACTATGGTACTGGGAATACAGCATAGCAGCTCAACCTAACAAAAAGCATGGCGGGAGAAATTAGCACTGCATTTTACCAAATATTATACAGTATGCAGTACACAATATGTACAGTACCAGTATTTACATACATATATCGACTGATCAATGTTCTTTTTTTTTTCTTTTTTTTTCTCATTGATCCATAGGTGGTGAAACACCCAGCTAGTAGTCCATTTTATTTTTTATTATTATTAGTATTAGTATTAGTATTAGTATTATTATTAGTATTATTAGTACTCAAGCTAGAATACCAGAGAAAATCAGCAGATTAATAGTTATATACCGTATACATAAAATAGTAAATAACATAATAATAACAGTATGTGTGTGTGTGCGTGCGTGTGTGTGTGCGTGCGTGTGTCTGTGTGTGCGTGTGTGTGTGTGTGTGCGTGTGTGTGCGTGTGCATGTGTGTGTGTGTGTGCGTGCGTGCGTGCGTGTGTGCATGTGCGTGCGTGTGTGTGTGTGCGTGTGTGTGTGTGTGTGTGTGTGTGTGTGTGTGATGTCCACGGGGCAGTGTTCGGGGTATGACCAGGTATCTGATCCTCCAGTTAGTAACAGGTGACAAATGTGCGATGCGTGTTGATAGATGTTTTGAGAATGACTTGCATAGCAGACACACTGCCATAATCCTTGTGTCACATATAGCCTGTCAACATGCATGGGCAGCTGACAAATGTATGCTGTATGTATGTGTGTGTGCGTGCGTGCGTGTGTGCGTGTAAAAGAAGAAAGAGAACATGGATATAAGGAAGGATGTTAGCTTAAAAGGGAACAGCTGTTAACAACCTAAATTAATTTGTTGCGGTGTGCGAAGCAGACGTTTGCCTTCTAATCGAATGTTGTACAGCGACACCATAGAGGCACACTGATGTGACAGTGATGGCTTTGGTCTGTTAGCATGCTCTCCACAGAGTAAACACAATATTTTATACTGTATATAAAACCAGCCAAGACCGGTTTTTCAATAGCTTTTGCCCATCTTCAACTGCCACTGCAGTAATACCAGCAGGTGTAGTGGAGGGAAAAATGTCACAAGGATAATACAGTATATTCAGACCTTACAGCCACATTTTCAAGCTTTGTAAAATAAAAAAGTGTGTGATGTTGATTCTGGGCTGAGAGCGAGCGTGTAAGCTTCAAATGGAAGCTGTGGTCTGGCTCTCGTTTCCAGGGTGTGGAATGGGATGGGATGGGATGGGGTGGGGGTCGTATTCAGCTCAACACCGGCAGGTTTGACAGTGTCACAGGAAGCTGTACCCGAACTGCTTCCTCCCTTCGCCATATGTCTACTGCTCCCGAGGATTATCCAAATGCAATTACCGTCGGCCTCTGTTTCATCGTTTTAAACACGATTCAATTCTCCTTACAGACTCTTACAGAGTTTTTCCCTGGGGGGTCCTTTGACCTGATGTCAGACTTCTCACCACAAGAGCTGAGGGTTCTGACAGACAGGCGTAGTTGTGCTTACCTTTGCGGTTTTGCGGGAGGTTGAGTCGACACTAAATGCACGCACCTGTTTAAAGCTCAAACTGACATACGCTTTTCCCTGTGGAAACCGCTTACATTTTTTCACCAGGGTCTTTGGTTCAGTTATTTCGGACTCCTTGTCTCACTCGTTAATATTTCATCATCCTATTCCTTCCCTCCCCCCACCCCCCACCCATATGCACTTTTAAGAGTCCACTCAGCTCGGTGTACACTAGCACCCATTCACGAAGCATTCTCCTCTGAGATGAGCACATCTGCATGCCTGTCTGAATGATTGAGGACTGTTTAACAGGCCTGACCAGGAAAACACATGCTGTACACCACAGGGGAGATGCATCACCTGCTGAAAGCGTGGACTTGGCTCAGACAACACAGACAAGTGCACATATACAGATGTATGGCGTGCACACACACACACGCACACAAACAAAACATTCCAACACACATGCACATAAACCTTCAAGAATGCACTGATATAAGTATTCTCTTATATTTCTCTTTCGTTTCGTTTCATGCTGGTTTTTTAAAGTGCACAGAGAAGATTGGAGGTCCTAATTCTCCTTAAATCTATTTTCAACGTTTTCCTCTTTTCTGCCCTGACAGCTCATCGTCTGAATTGTTTAACTACGTTCTAACTTTGGCAGGCAGGCACATACACATGCCACTGCTTTGAACATAAGCAGTGGTCTTGTGCTGGAACAATGCCCTTCATTGGATTTTCTCAAGGTGAAGGACACATACAGTAAGCCACACAAAGCAGAAATAGGTCATCATGGCACACACACACACATCTCCAAACCAAAATTAAACATATCTTCTTATTAATATGCTAAATTTCACTCAGAGAGCTTGGCCATCATCACACCAAACTAACACGACTACAGCCGTTAGATCAAAACTGAATCCGTCAGGCCTAAAGATTATCATGTGCACAATTATTCCCAGAAAGTCATAATGCATTACCAGACATGACACCCCATCAGACAGATTATAGAACGTGTTTTTGTTCTTATGGTGAGATTATGATTGAGTGCTACAGTACATGCGTACAGCTGTCGGCCCTCAAGCACTTCTCCATAAGACCTTCACACAAATAATGACCACAACCCTTTACTCTCATACTGTACACACGCACACGCACACACGCACACACACACTGTACACCCATGCACTCAGGAGGACACACACATACACACATACTGTAGATGTACAGGGGTACCTCACACCCTCCTGTCTGGGTAATGCTTAGAGGAAGTCAGAAAAGTGGGAAACAGGGAAACCAAGAAATAAATAAATCCTTTGTGTCGCGCCTTGGAAGGATACAGTGTGTAGGGGAAAGTATAATAAAAAAGCTAAAGTTAGAGAAAGACATTTTTATGGAAAAGCAAGAGAGAAAGTGAGAGAGGTAAAGAGAAAGATTAAAAGTGCATAAGAAAGACTGAGAGAAAACAAAATCTCAGAAAAGGGTTTAAACCAACCGATATCTTGTTTCTCTGCCCTCTCCTGCTGATAACAATTTCTTTGTCTACGCAATATAACCTCGGCCGACATGGCTGTGAGTATCTCCACAAAATTTTCCCAAAATGTCATCTGACAGCCCAACCACAATAATAAATCATAAATGTTATTGACAATCTATTGTAATTCGGAAAAAAGACTTACAGCTTTTCATGGTTGGTCACTGCGTGACCAAAACTCACACGATGAGTGTCGCTGCCAAATAATGCTCTAAACTAATCTTAACCATGGGAGCAAGTCACAGTGAAAATAAGTTTGCAAAGACCATTAACAATGCCATTTGTTGCATCATTTTGTGTATATCTTATTCAAACAGTCACATTTCTCACTGGCCCAGGAAAGGCTTACTCAAACTGCCGATATCCTTCAGATCATAGGTCCCTCAACCAGAGAATGTTGGCTCATTTCTAAGTCTGCCTTGAGGAACGTGCTGGAATGAGCAAAGCAAGCGTCATGCACTCAGTCTGGCACACTGGAAAACCACCCGTGATGTGTGGCATGGAACAAGGCCTGTGTGGAGCGCCAGCATAACCACTGGATAGGATTAGAATGATGACAAACAGCTGATTAGAAATGCTACAACAACTGGAAATAAGGTCTAGCGGGAATTGGCTGATGAGTGGGGGTAATTTGTCTGGTTGAGGACAGTAGGATTCACCCAAACCAGCTACTTAGCTGCACATTTCCCCTAAACAATTCAAAACAAGTGAAGCTTAAAATGTGACATGCCTAGCCCCCAAACCTGAGACAAGTCTAAGTTGAAGGACTTTGGATCATACTCTATTACATATAAATACACTTTATATAAACACACATATCTGATACATCTGGCCACTGTTCCACCCGTCACAAAGAGTCAAAGAGTTTGTTTGAGCTCATATAATGATAATTCACTGCCCTGCCACTGTCCATTCCATTCAACCACGGCTCTCGTGGGTGTAATCCTCATATCTCAGACTCCACGGAGCACCAATTCACTTCAATGCACTTAGCAACGACAGGGCTTCAATAAAATGCAAGAGAAACCAGCACATACAGTTTCCTTCTGCAGAGAAGTCAAACAACAACCTGTGAAAGCAGTTGGTGCAAACGTTGTGCTTCTTCATTGCTCAGAAGTCCTCCTCATAACATGCGTAGAGGAGCTGCTGCTGGAAACCCTAAGCTAGACCAAGGCTGGACAGTGACTTGTGACAGTGACGCCACAGAGATGTCGCTGATCCTGACGGCTCAGTCTGCACTGCTGGCCTGGTTGTCATGGGAACGTTTCGAGGTGAGCACATGCCAGCATACAGAGTCAGTCTAGCTGGAGTTAGCTTGAGGAATGCAGTGAACTCTTCATGCTCCTCGCTATCTCTCTCTCTCTCTCTCTCTCTCTCTCTCTCTCTCTCTTTCTCTCTCTGTCTGTATTTTTTCTCACATGCATAAAACTTGTCCTTTTTACTTTAAATCATGCCCTCATTCCCTCATACCTGACTTTTTTATGAATCACATCAGAGGGTGTCAGCTCTTCTAAGTGAACGGTCTGCTGAAATATTACTTTTTCTTAAAACGTGTTTCGCTTCAGACGTGACTTTGATTTCCAGGCTCAATTAAAGTGATGTATAAAACGCCAGCGAAATCACCAGAGCGCACTTCTGACGGGAGGCTGTGTGTGTGTGTGTGTGTGTGAAAAGGGAAAGAATAAAGGAATGAAATGATGATGGAGACAGCAAAGTCTTTTGCTTCTGGCTACTGAAGTACAGGCCAGCAATATTTTGGCCGGCTCGCTTCGTGACTGAACACCAAGATAATTAAATTAGGCAGCTCCCTTGTGAAATTAAAAACAAAAGAGTGGAAAGAGAAAACCGAAGAAGAAAAAAGAGTGGAGCTAAAGGAGTAACTAGAGACAGAAGGAGAGAGTAGAGCTCCATTCTTTCAGGTAGTATGTACCTCCAAGAAGCAGGTCCCAGCGGGCGTGTTCTCCTTGACGGAGGCGTTGTAGAAACTTCTGGAGAACACAGGCGCATTGTCATTGACGTCCTGAAGCACGATGTCCACCTTCGCCGTGGACGACAGCGGTGGCCGTCCGTTGTCCGTGGCGACAACCGTCACGCTCGGTTTCGGCTCCGATTCAAAATCCAGAGCGGTCGCCGTGGTAATGATCCCCGTCACCGGGTCGATGGAGAACCAGTCAGAGTGGGTGTTTCTGTTTTTGAGAAGGCTGTATCGGACATCCCCATTGGGACCCTGGTCCTTGTCCCGGGCAGTCACCTGGAGCACAAAGGACCCTGGGTAGACCACCTCAGGTATGGTCTGCTTGTAGGTCTGTTGGTCAAACAACGGAGGATTGTCATTGACGTCAGTCACCTGGATGGTGAATGAAGACTCTGCCCGGAGGGGAGGACTGCCTGAGTCTGTGGCCATCACTCTCAGGTCATACGAGTCCCTCTCCTCCCGGTCCAGAACCTGGTCTACGTAGATCAGGTAGATGATGCTGTCCTTGGTGGTCAAGGCAAACTTCCCGTCGCCGCCCTCCAGGGAAACGTTAACGTTGGCGTACTCTCCGTAATCAGGGTCAGTCACGGAGATCCGGGCAACGTACTGGCCAGGCTGGGCCCCCTCAGAGATCCTTGGGGAGCCATCTTCGCTGAGGAAGATGATGGTCATGGTGGGCTGGTTGTCATTGAAGTCTCGGACGTGGATGGTCACAAACGCGTTGGTCACCTAGACAGCGAGGATATCACAGTATAAAGTATTATTAGCTGTATCAGAATACCTAACCACTCCTAGAATATTTCGGCCACATCAAGCCATGAGTCTCACCTCGGGGTGGCTGGCATTATCCCTGGCTTGGACCACCAGCTCGTGGACCCGCTTCAGCTCGTAGTCCAGAGGTTTGTTCAGAGTGATGACGCCAGACTTCATGTCGATGACAAAGTACCGGTCAGGATCGCTCTGACGTCGGTTGATCTCATACAGGACGAGACCGTTGTCTCCCTCGTCCGCATCTGTTGCGAAAACCTACAGAGCCAAGAAATGTACTGTAAGTACAGGAATTGAATTATAGGTCTTACCGTAACCAGTGTTGGGCAGTAACTAGTTACTAGTAACTAGTTAACTAGTAACTAGTTACTGTAATTTTATTACTTTTTTCAGTAACTAGTAGTGTAACTAATTATTACTATTTCCAAAACAGTCATAATAAACAACGCCAGCGGAGATGCACTGGCTGTGAGGGATAGGTTTACAGGCTATTTCGTGTCTCCAGCTGGTAGTGTTCCTTAGCAGGACTGTACCTGGTGCAGCAACATCCTTCCTTAAAACCAACAGCTCTTTTAAGAGCTACCTAAAACCTATTTAAAAGCGATTCAATCCTACTATTCAACCAAAAATACATTTTGCACAAAATATTTGATGTATTGCAGCCTGTTCCAAGTAACTTTTATAAATGTTTATGTTGATGTAGTTAGCATACATTTATTTTCCAAAACGTAATAAACATTTATCTCTCTCTAGCCAGACAGAGGCAGAGAGATCGGCAGACAGACATCGACAAATATCACATAAAATACAGTTCACGTATTCTCACATCTAGTTGCTATTAGACCGTTGCTATACAACAGTCTTATTATTAATACTTGTAGTAATAAATCTGACCAGACAAATCTTGATCTATGCACATTTCAGATACCCTATAGCCTATTCATGTCTGTTTTCATGCTGTTGCTGTACCTCACTCTCCTCTGCATTATAGTTGTTTCTGTTTCAATGTTTCTGTGCATTCAAAATGAGCGGCTGTTGGCCTATCCTGCACATGGGGATGCAAGAAAGCCACAAGAGCCACTCCTGTCTTTCTCCTCTCTCTTTTCCTTCTTATATTTATCCCTCAGATACTTCCACTTTTGACGACAAGCACCGCCTGCGTGACATAACATGGTAATTAAGTGAGGCTTTTGTAAACACCATCTCTCGCGATCTTGCCGTCTACAGTTACAGTACGGTACCGTAGGTTAATGTTTCATTGTTGCAAAGCTGTACTGTCCGTACCGGTACTGTATAGCCAACTGGCTACCGTAACGGTAGATTTGATAACAATAAGCAGTGAACACAAACACTTACCAGAAACTACCAGTATCCATCCAATTTGGCTCCAAACTGCCTTCTTGTGATGTATGTTATGATATAGGGAGACTGACATGTCATATAACTCATTGTGCTCGGAAACTAATAAAACTAATTTCTCTGCAGATACCGGTACTTTCTCCATTTCTTTCGGATGTTAGGTAGTAAACAAACTAACTGAACCAGCCTGTCCAATCATCTGGTTTGAGAGGCTGCAATGTTTTCACTTTGCCTGATTGGTGACTCCTAATGTTAATTATTGTTCCAATTAAGAGGATTAAAATATAAAATGAGCTGGCTACACAGGTTGTCATCAGAAGGGGTAAGGCTGGGTAGTGATTGTGAAAGTAATATGGTAATGTAACCAGTGATGTAACTACTTGCTTTTAATACCCAGTAATAATTAAAATAATATTATTACTTTTTGAAGTAATAAGTAAATAGTAACTTAATACACTTCCTGAGTAACTTTGCCTAACACTGACCGTAACCTGCCTTTCTATTTAGATCGATGCTGGTTGTTCAAGTGTGTGGACTGCTTGACTGGTTACACAGACAATATTAAAGGCACACTCCTTCACTGTGTGACTGCAACACAAGATCCCTGTATTTTCACCTCAGCTCATTGTTGTGAAACAAAGCTGTGCATGAAATGGGTCTGAATGAGTAGGGCTCAGGTATGGGAGGGACACAGGTGACCAAAACAACAATGTACTCTTTATCTGTAGCGCTGGTTTCAATCACGATAGGAACAGTGAGACAAACCTGCAAAATGCTACTCCCTTGTGGCAGGCTCTCTGAGATGATGGCATGGTATCTGCTCTGGTTGAACATGGGCGCATGATCGTTGATGTCGGTGACTGTCACCTCCAGGGTCATGGACCCCATCCTCCTGGGTGAGCCCCCATCAAAGGCCTCTAGGGCCAGGCTGTAGGACGAGCGCTTCTCCCTGTCTAGCAGCCCACTGACCACCAGGTCCAGATACAGCATTTTGTTGGACGCCCTCTTGGTCTCCAGGCTGAAGGCCTGGCCCACGTTGCCCTCCCTGATCACGTACCCCTGGGTGGTCAACTGGTCTTTGTCGCCGTCGGTAGCAGGCTCCAGGGAGAACCTCGTGCCCACGGCAGTCTGCTCGGGGATCTTCAGCACGGCTTTCTTTTTGGGGAAGAGCGGCGCGTGGTCGTTGATGTCGTTGACGGTGACCGACACCTCCACGGTGACCCCCGTCATCGTCACGGCGATGAAGCTGTAGTGGTCCCTCTGCTCGCGGTCCAGGCGCCGGGCGGTGGTGATGATCCCCGTGTTCTCGTCGATGTGGAGGTCACTCCAGACGCTCGTGCCCTCGTGGTCCGAGATGAAGTACAGGCCGGCGGTGACGCCCGCCGGCAGGCCGGCACTGATGTCGCCCACGATGGTTCCTGTCGGCTGCTCCTCGTCCAGCTGGAGCTCCAAGGCCGCCAGGACCGCCGGCGACTGGAGGAGGGCTAGATGAAGGATGATGTAGAGACAAAGGGCTGGCCGTGTAATACTTGCGCAGGGTCCGCTGACCCGAGCTCTAGTTTTTGACCCTTCACTTGGTGTCGGCATGGCTGGCTACTGCTAAACCTGGAGCAGAAAAGAGACAGAGCAGAAAACACCACAAAACACAATGTCAGATACAACGCAGTGCCAAGCATGTGCAAGCAGTTGTTTAGCTACAGAGTTCTAATACAGTATTCTGGAATGATTAATGGCACATCTTTCAGAGAGCGGGATGTTTTCAAGATATAGAATGACGTCAGTTAATGCATTTGCACTAATATTTACAGCACATTGGAAGAGTGTTAGTTAGATTAATCAATCAGATGTGAATGTGCAATGAAACTTGTGCCTAAGTTCAAAGCCTGGTCGAGATCTTAAATATGCTGTAGTTATTTGCCGATAGAACGATGACACATTTGATGGGAAAACTTCTAAGTGTCAAGTAAAATGTGGGAAACGGATTAAAAGACAATAAAATTGGCACTGAATTTCTTTATAATTAAAAGGGAATCTTCAACACAAATCACAATAGCTGTTGATGCTAAATTACATACAGTCCTCCACACAGATATGGAATGCATGTGAAAATGCATCCACAGACCTTGAGAAAACTGAGAATACATCTCTGAATAAGGGCCAAAGAGGTAGAAGTATTGGCCAGCCAGCTGATTCTAATTACAAAAGAACTCCCTTAGATGTACTCATACAGTAAACTTAGTCCTATTGTACTACCACCAGTCCACAGAAGTACCTAATAATTATGATACTCCCAACCTATCTTTATTATATAGCATGTATATTCATAGCATGCATTGTATATGAGTTGTACATGGCACACCACTATCCACATTAAGCACACAAAGATTTGGAGAATCGTTGGGAAAATATTTGAAGACAATTTAGGATACTTATGTGATTGAAAGATTTCCTGTAACTGGCTGAGCCGCCAAGCCATCTGGTGACTCAGGCAAGTTAAAACAAATGCTAGTAGTTTTTGGCAAAATCATTTTCATAATTTTTACTGTAGCTAGGTGTGTCACACTGGGAAATGCACTCTTCATTCTGGCAAAAGTAATCCCCTCTCAAAGCTTATCCAAATGTAATTTAATCTGCTCTGTTTATAAGAACCACAAACATTTACATCATGCTGAAAACAAATTGTATATATAGATTCCCCCAGTACTGATAATAAACAATAACTTAAATGCACAACCCTCCAAAATTCTGCAATATGCTCCATAGCTGTTTAACCACACAACACTGTGAACTAGCAATCATGGATCATCAATTATTGTGTATTTCCACTATTCCTGGTGTTTTAAATACACAATATATTTTAATGGGGATGAGCTATGCAGTAAGTGAGGTGCCATATGGCCAACTGTCAAGAACACACATGCAATGGTAGGTATGTGCCCTTGCAAGCTAGTCCCAGTCACTCAGACAAGCACTCCCTTAGTGCACGTAAGAGCTGAAGACTTAACAGTAGGAATGTCCAGCACCTTCAACTATATCAAGAGAGAGAGAGAGAGAGAGAGAGAGAGAGCGAGAGAGAGAGAGTGTGTGATAGAGAGAGACAGAGAGAGAAAGATGGAGAGAGAGCGAGAGGAAGAGTGAGAGAGTGAGATAGACAGATAGTGACAGTGAAAGAGAGAGGGAGAGAGAGAGGGAGAGCGCAAGAGGGAGAGAGAGAGAGAGTCGGAAAGCCCTAGAAACTGAGATACAAATGATAAGAAAGGAGTCGGATCTTCAAATAGCCTGCATGGCCCACAGTACCATATAGTCACCATGAGGCTCCAACGGCATCATACAGCAGCTGCAGTTTAACAGGAGTAGATCAATACGCCACACCAGCCTTTCCATTAACCCTGCCCTCCCTCCACAGTTTAACTCCGGTTATGACGCCTCCGAGGAGGACACGCCGATGATGTTTACGGCACCGTGGGGGAAAAGACAACACTGATGCTGGCTGTGCTGGTGCAGTTGCTGACCTCCACATCTGGTCCACACGGGTGCGCTGGACGCTGGCTGCGCCCCGACACACTCTGCTCTCTCTGTTCTGTGTGCCAGAACAAAAGCAAAGGAAGAGGCAGAGATAGAAGTGGAAAGGAGGGTGGAGACGCCAGCTAGCTGAAGGAGCCCTCCTCGATCACGGTCGAGGGCTGTGAAGGACTCGTTCTGACAAATAAACGCACTAGACTGCTCACAGCAGAGCCAGAGCGACCGGCAAATAAGTACGAGAAGCTTTGCAGCAGTCCACCAGTAAAAACTACTGTATATTTTGAGTGACATGTTTTTCCTTGGTTGGAGGCTTTTTGTGCACTGGGATTCATGTGCTGTGTAGTACAAGTCAAGGTGTCCAATGTGTGCGTATGTGTGCGTGGATGCGTGTGCGTGTCTGTGTGTGTGTGTGTGTGTGTGTGCGTGTGCATCCTGTGTTCCTGCCTTTTATTGTTACAGATCAGTGTCATGTCCTGGGCAGATTACATGGTTGTGATCTGTCACTGTCGATGAAAAGCCTGACCGCGTAGATCACGTAGCCTTGTTTTGACATGCGCCGTATGACGCTCTAGTTTACTCTGGAACTCACAGACTATTGGAGAATGAAGAGAGCAGGGACTTAAATGTAACTCATGTTGAAATGATGCTGGCTTGTACCGCAGAGGAAAATGCCGGATATTGGATTCACTCCCTCTAGTGGTGTTCTAGAAAACGTTCTGCCAATGATTCTGCAGGACTGTACCTCTACACCCAAAAGCTACTGAAAAACTAACATTGCTGTATAGCAGCTAAATTCTCTAAATTTCTTCAACTGCCAACAGTGTGTGTGAGCATGCGAGCTGTGACATCATCTCTGTGCGACCACACAGTGATAGGCCGGGCTGCCCTGATGGGCTCCAAGCAGTCTAACCCACATTTTGTCTGGCATTGCACCCCCATAATCTGCATCTGCTGGGCCTAGGCCTCGAAAGCCTCAAATACGTGTAGGCTATGCAGGCCTTCGCTGTTATGTTAACATTAGAAAGTTCAAATGCTATAGAATATCACAGTTAAATCTATAGAGACTGTATGGCTATAATGAAAGTGTGTTTATGCTGTACGTTTCACTTGCAGGGAATAGTCATATGTTTTGCCAAGCAGACCACAGAATCTCACTATCCCTCATATATACCTTCTGTTACTTCTGATAGTAATAGCAGATTTAGAATGGCAAAGGGAAACAGGAGCCAAAACCACAACACTTATAAATAAATATGTCAAAACTATACCATTTCTGTATCTGATGCTGTGCAAGTCTAGAATACTGGTTTTTGGTTTTATATATATATATAAATATATAGTACATATACAATATGTGTGGCTGAGGGGAGTCTTTTTTTCTGTGGTGTAACCCAGAAAAATGTATAATTCAAAGAAGGGCCTGCACATAGCCTATTCTAAGCATGCTTATAATACAGTCTACAATAAATATAATATTGCCTTGTAAATATAATATTGCCTGTGAGACTTGCCTTGTTAAAGTAAAGGTGTCTAAAGCACTCTATCGATGCACCACAGGACACAATATGCATGGTTGCATGCTTGTGCTTTTGCTTAGATGGCAGCAGCTAAATCCACTGTTGTATCATTGGAGCACAGCATCCAGTTTGCGTTCCCAGCATTGCGGGCTGCACGATACTGAGCAAGTGTACAATTTCAGCACAGCCAGAGCAATGGCAGCCCTGTAAATTGCCCAGAGCGAAAGGTTGGGGTCAGATTGTGGTAATGTGTGGCTGTATACTGTACACGTTACACACATCAGCGTGAAAAGCTTTGTGAGAGGGATGTTGGTCCAGCAGTTCTGGCAGGGGGTAGAGTATGAAGGAATGCTTTCCATCTCTCGGCTTTCATAGCGTTTGTGTGTGTGTGTGTGTGTGTGTGCGTGTATGCGTGCGTGTGTGTGCGTGCGTGCGTGCGTTTTCGTGGGGGTGACTGTGACCTTTATCTTTCCTTATGCTGCCTTTCTCCAGGTCTCTGAATGTCCATTCAACGCTGTCTCCCTTGTGTGCGGGGGTGCATGTGTGTGTGTGTGTGTGTGTGTGTGTGCACGTTCGTGCTTTTCTAATAGTTTGCGCCGTAGATCGATATCAGTTTCCACAAATATCCTCACTTCCATTGGAACCGACCGTGTCAAGTGTTGCTGCAGCCACCACAGGAAACACACCGCCCCTTAGAAAGCCAGACATCCTCTGTCTGCCTGTGCAAGACACTCACTACATGCACGGTGCCATGCCGCAACAAAACACAATCAATATTACATTTGTCCCGTTTCATAAAAAGCTTGCTGAAGCATTGGGGCGCAGTCTTAGTGCCCTGCTGAAAATAGGTTTAATTAACAACACAAAACGAGTCGTGATTGATTAACGCATGTCTGCAAATTAGACAGCTGCTGTGTTTGCAGAGGCTGGAGACTCAAAAGCATCCAATCACATTTGTAATACCCTATAAAAGTCACAGACCATTAAAGGTAAAGTCAGCTAGCTACAGTAGTGCAAGCTAAGTTAATACACTCTTTGACAAATTCAACATATATCTCCTCGCATTTGCCCTAACTTAACGTTCTCTGTGCTTGTTGAAAAAAATAATTTGATACTGTCCTGGCTCTGTATATAGTCCCCGCTCGTATCATCAAAGCCGTAGCACTATGCGTTGCTTCACAGTGCATTTCGATGTGTGATGCGGCCCCGCGGAGGAGCGAGGATCGATACGGTTTTGATTTATGCTTGAAGTTAGCAAGAATGAACGACCATGCCTTTAAGATGACACAACCAACCGCATTTATATATATAAAATACAAAATACAGGGTTAATCACATCAAATCAAATACCTGTCTTTTGTCAGTTGTTTTAATCCCTAGCTATTCACATCTATAGTATTTGACAGAAACCTCAGTTTACCCAAACTGTGTAAAAGCCCTTGTTTTCAATCTTGGCCATGAAATGTGGCTCTGGAGTTTTATTTTATTGCATATTTCCGACATAAATACCGATGTCAGTGACATCATTGACGTAGAGGGTGAGCAAAGGCTTTATTCAGAGACTGCCTGCTGAGAATAAGACTATATGCCAGAGCCTTACGAGGCCCTTACAGTATTACTTTACAATCCTCTGGTCCTGATACTGTGTCTATATTCATTTAGGAGAGGAGAGGAGAGGAGAGGAGAGGAGAGGAGAGGAGAGGAGAGGAGAATGTCTCTAATTTATGGTAACACAAAAAAAGTTTTAAAATACTTCTACTTGAAAAGAGACTTAAGTCATCTAACTAGTCACAATATTCGTCAGGAGAAACCCCTTAGCAGGAGCGTGACAACTCAAAGTTGGTATTGTATGATGACTTATGTTTATTTTCACACACACAGAGACTCACATGTCGCTTGTGACAAACCTTTTCAAATACTGTAGGCCTGGTCAGGTGTGTATTTGGGAGTGCAAAAAAACCCCAAAAGAAACAGCATGTTGTTTTCATGTATTAATAATTGTCTCAGTTACATTGAGATAGTGATAATTAAATGTGAATGCTGTGTGAGAGTTGGATACACATACAAAATGTAACAAACAGCCGAACCTCTCTCATAGACAAACCGCGAAACATAAAAATACAGTCAGAAGTCATTAACCCCTTATCCTGTGTGTGTGTGTGTGCGTGTGCGTGTGTGTGAGTGCGTGTGTGCGTGCGTGTGTGTTTGTACATGTGCATGCACAAAGTGAGGCAACAGCTGCGTCCACCATCATGTCTCGCCCCCCTCCCCATCTGACCATGTTAAATGTCCCTCAGATTGGTGAACCGTGCCAGTGACACCCTGTCAAACAGTATTACTGCAGTGGAGAAACTGAGACAAATGTGCTCCCTCTGGTCCAAACAGCCTACTTGTCTTCTCGTAATGACTCCTAAACTATTATGATGCCTTCACATTAAAAGACTGGATGTTATTTTCAGTGTTGAGTCAGGCAGAAGCTGACGGCACAGCTGTGGTTTGAGGTCGTGCTATTTCCCGTGCACATTGTTAAATGTATCTTACCTCTTACTTATCTTATCCTAATACTAATAACTTAATTAAACCTGAAGATAATTCATAAAGGGATGACTAATCTGGATATGAATCATATTTGAACCCTAACCAGATATTGTCTTAAATTCCTAAACTTAACTCAAATTCAAGAGGAGGTACTTCATAGGACAAGAATATGGGTATACTGTCATGTTTAATGTTCTCATGGATGGTTCGCGTGTGAGGAGAACATTTACAGCCTCGCTCCGAACAGACGTGGAACATCAGGAACAACAGGAAGTCGTAAAGAAAGAGAAAGCTTTATTGTTGTTTAATTTGGAAAGCAAACTTAAATGAACAAACATACCTGCCAAGTACAAGCTGTAATGGGCTATGTGGATTTATGGGGCTTTACAGACACGCACGCACGCACGCACAGCACACACAATTAATTTTCTCTCACACTCACTCACACAGACACACACACGCGCGCACACGCACACATGCACACGCACATGGCAACATCTTCTAAAAACAGATTCCAAGTGTTTCTTAATGAGCAAAGGAACATAAGACAAAACACTACAGATAGTCAAAACAGGGGGAAACCAAAGATCCACTAGGCCTATAAATCCCTCTAACGTGCGCACACGCACACACACACACACACCGGCTCTTTTTACATCCCACCCATCAAAAGACTTGGCCCTAATTCTGCAGACACAGATATCAATATATGAGATAAAAGATTTCACCAGCTCAAAATATCACATAAGAGACGGGGTTCTTAGCCTCCCCAAGGGATAAACACTAGATTATTTTCACATCAAGACACTGGAAATGCACTTATCATGGCTTCAGATGTGCAGTGTGGCATTCTTGCATACACCTGCACACACACATACAGCTGCTGTGATCTAATCTAATACTGTAATGATGACAGATAACTCCCATGGAAACTAAACTGAAATCATTATTCACCACCCCCTCCTCACACACACACACACACACACACACACACGCACACACACACTCTCACACACACACATACACACACACTGGATGAGGAGAGACCTGGTGGTTACTGGTTATTATCATATTCTTCTGCACCCGCCTGGTTAGCGAGGACGACAGCTGTCAAACAAAGGAATGTCTTTGTATCAAGTTGCTCCATTACTATCCTTGGTTAAACCTAAGCATTACAGTAAGTAGCCTGTCTCACTGCCTTCATTTTAATCAGCCATAATAAATAACACCAACTGTCAATGCGCATCAATTCGCGAAGCTAAGAAAAGCCAAATGCCTTTAAAATAACAAGACAAGAAAATAACTAGGAGGTTTAATACGATATTTTTAACACAGCTACTTTACAATAATAAATAATACATAATAATATAGACATAATAATTCACTAATAAATTATGCATTTAGTCAGTTATCTATCTCTCACATGACCCAGCATCGAGTCTATCCATAACAGGTCAACTTGGGTAACACTACCTGAGCTAAGCCTACATGGAGCTGCGGTCCCTGTGCAAGTGTTTGATGTTACCGGGAGCTTCAGATCGTCTCAGTTACATCATTAAAAACACATGAGACACGATACAGTCTCTCTTTCTCTCTCTGCTATGGTCTGCCTGCCTAGGAGCATAGACACATCACCATGCCAATCCATCAAACGCAGTGAAGGGCCAAACTTATCACATTCCATTCATCTTCACTGAGACCAAGTATCTATCTAGCTATGTTAGGAATGTATAATTGGCTGAATAAGTCATGCTAAACTATATGCTTATGTAATGTACACATTCTGGCCTCATCTTTGTTAAAAATGTGTGAACACAGGGACTTTCAGGCTTTGACTAGCCTTGCCTGAGGTCTCAATACGCCGCCAAAAACAGGCTTAACCACAGGACCAAATGGACTACGGCCACACACACACACAC
>JAODUH010019025.1:0-26033 GCA_027564835.1 Typhlichthys subterraneus | reverse complement strand
GCGAGACTTTGATGAGCAAGTCTTGAGGCCTCGTAACGGTGGCATTGCCGGTTGGCCAGCCGAGGTGGTAAAACGAAGTTAACGAATTAAAATTGTTGTTATTGTTGTTAATGTAATAATAAGCCATTGGATATTGGACTACAGGGAATGGTGTATGGGCAATTTTTCAGTCCCTGTCTAACCCTGCTACAAGTTCAAATGCACTCAGCAATGGGGAATAATGGAAGTGGGAATACCCAGAGTTAATAGATGAAGCAATAAACATTGGATGAAGCTGCATCCAAACACATGCCTTTAATACATACAGTACACAAACAAAGTGCCAGTGTCACTAACTTGAAAGTGACGGGTTTCAAAATGCTAATTCTGCACAGCTACATATGAATGTGGAATATCTATTGTTTTACTACAGTGAGTGAGGATCCCCCCAGAAAGCATCTGTAATGTGAGCTGTCTTCATGCAGGGAAGGCTACTGCATCTGTGCCTCATCCTACACTACTGCAGTGTCAGTTACGTAAGGCCTCTGGTACCTGTAGAGACAGAATACCTGATAGGCCACAGAGGGAGAAAAATAACCATGGCATGGCTGTCACACCTTTACATAAGGGGAGATGAACCATGCACTCCACTGTCAGTCAATGTGCTCTCCTCACAACCGGTTACTGTTGCCAGATGTTAACCTTTTCTGCTCCTCTGAGGGGAATTGCTCTCTCTATTATGACAGGATTTCAATCTGAGAACTTTCTGCCCTATCACTCTGTTGGGGACATGCAGATGAATACGGCTCCTTTCTTGTGTTGTTTTGGGCTTTGTCTGGAGCTGGACTTTCTTCTCATACCTTCCTGGACTGGAATTTAGTACTGATTTAGAATGAGTTTCTATTATGTGTTTGTGAGAACACTTGTTTCTTCTCCCACATATCCCTGCAGGAGCTTGGCTCACCCATGGTCACAAACAGGTGTTAAATAGGGGCAGAACAATCCAGAACAGCATTTCTGCACCTTCTCAGAAGGTATAGGGGAAAAACTTCACATACAAATAAATAGAATGTGATTTGACCAGCCATGTTTGGGTAAAGTGTGGGAGATAATTGGACCGGAAGCAAGGGCTCAAAACAGGTTACATTGGCATTTTGCTGGTGTATGTATAAAGCAGTGATACATTAGGCACTGCTTAGTGACATGGGACCACATTTCAGAGCAACTCATTTTAAGACTGTTGATTGGCTCAGCACATGTGATTTCTTCAGTAGCTAGCTATACTGCTACAACTCACATCGAGTCAAGGAATGGAGATGGGAGAAGTGTTTAGGATAGAGGTTGTATACATACTACATACTAATGTACGTAGTATGTTGTTAGTATAAGCTTTGTGTATTTCAGAAATATATTGTGGAAAATAAATAAGGCTAAAAACACATACCTTATTGATGACCCATACATATCAAAGACCCCATCTCTATTTTATAATGTCTTACGTATCTCATTCTATCCAAATAGGGAAAATATACAGTATAATTATCAGTCCTTCTGTCCATTGAAATGTTATTATAATAATATATGTATTTGTATATTACATAATGAAGGCTTTAACTATGTCTATTTACCATAACTATGAATGTGCATTGGAGGCATTACCTTCATTCCACTTACAGCGATTTGTCAGCGATTTGAAAGCTAATACATTTTGTCAAAATCAGTGAATATCTACTGAGAGACATCTGGTGTTTTTACACAGCCCTGGCTCTGTAAATGGGAACAAACAAAGTTGTGCAGAGTGCACCACACAACACCATCCTAGTTTTGGTAATGCACCCTATGGCATTTAAAGGAGAGGTGTTTTGATCGAGTTCAAATATCAACAATCTTTCCCCAGAATCTCTGAATCACTTTTAATGCACATTATTGGACATATGCAAGCTACATAGCTGCAATCAAAGTATACATAATGCCAGATGCTAATAGAAACTGGCCTAATTCCAGCTCATCCATAATTCTGCAGGATTTATGAATTGAAAAGGACTGTTGGGAGTTTACATTTATATAAATCCCCTTAAGCACCTGTTATTGTCAAATATGTTATGTTTATTGTAAATAAATTACAATAAATAAAAATACATTGGACATATTAATTGGTCAAGGTGAATGCAAACATAGAGTACAACATTTTAGCACATTAGAAATCAGATTAAATGTCAGCAGTACTTTAGGAATGGCTTAAGGCAAGGCAATGCATTTTATTTATATAGATATACATATTTATATGTCCTGTTCGCATTTCAGATTTAATGTGCTTCACATACAAATGTGTTATACATTATTTAGGAAGGGTGACATATACTTTAGTAAACAGACAATACTGGGCCACGTTGGATGAAGTATTTATTGAAGAGTCACAGCAGGAACCCATGCAGTGAGGGGATGGTGGATGGGGGAGCCAGTGGCAACAGGGCCTAGTCATAAACAGGAAAGAAAGGCATAAGATTAGGATTTATTAGGTAGTATAATGTTAAGCGAATGTTATATTGATTAACATAGCCTACATAATACTAAAAGGTTTCATAGTAGGCTATGATTTTGCTGATCTACTATATTATTTTCTACAATATGCGTGAAGTAGACCTACATACAGTAACGTTATGGAGCAGTTCAATTGTGTCTATCCTGATATATTGCACCATCTAGTGGATACTTTCATAACATAATGTTATACGCGAATCTGCCAATAATATAAAATGTAACTGGCATAATCTGAATAATTAGTATCAACAATTACAAATATGTATATATTTATTTTTTTACATTCCTATAGTTTTTCTGACATCATTTTGTTTCTACTTTAATTGTCGAATCACGGAATTGCATGTTTACGTCACCTTCACGTTTCACAACCGTCAGAAGTCACGCTGCACGATCCCGTACATGACGTTTAAGGTCGTTTTTCACTTCCAGGTAAACATACAGCATATTTACTGCATCTCTTGACATATTGTTTGAAACGGTTCATGCTACAGTCGTCCATGTTGTTTGTGTGATAACATTCACATGTATTAGGTTTACAACTTCAATGGATTGCTAATGCTAAAGTCAATTCCGTTCACTGTTCATTTCTATACGTGGTTCGTCGGTGTACGATACCGTAAAAAAACTCTTCTCATCTCAAAAGAAAATAATTGTATCTTCCCCATAGTACGAGGAGAACGTCTTCCCTGGAAGAAACGATGCTGGGACTTGGTTGTTTTTTTGCAGACGACTTCCAGAGAGGAGCAGCAAGGCTTCTAGGGTTTGCCTCGAATGCACGCGTGATCCTGCGGGGCTCTGTCTCCTCTGACGTAAAGAACGTGTGGCTGTCATCACAGTCACTAACCAGTGGACACCCGAAGTTAAAAAGCAGTTCAGGACTTTACTGTTCTTTACGACAGCACCATACACATAGAAGGTGTAATTACTATCCCGGCAGCCAGAACTCTCAGAGATTATTTTCCTCGTCGGGCCCTAAACCCTCTGCAAAAACCGCGAATATCAAGCTGTGCACACGGCTGGCGGTGACCCTGTTGTTCGGCGGAGGTCTGCTGGGTACTTGGTGGTACGTGTATACGGAGAAGCAACACTTGCAGCAGCGGCAGCGCCTGGGACAGCTTAAGAAGGTAGCTCTGGGCCAGGGTAACTATAGCCTCTTGGACCATAAGGGAGAGCGCAGAACGAAGAAGGACTTCCTGGACAGCTGGGTGCTGTTGTACTTCGGATTCACACACTGTCCAGACATTTGCCCCGAAGAGCTAGACAAGATGAGTGCTGTGGTGGCTGCCCTGGACAAGGACCCCAGTCTGCCGCCCGTGCAGCCGCTCTTCATCACCGTGGACCCCGACAGAGACGACGTGGCCGCTCTAGCTAAATACGTCAAGGACTTCCATCCCCGTCTGATCGGGCTGACGGGCACGGCGGAAGAGGTCAAGAGCGCAGGGAAGGACTACAGGGTGTACGCCAGCCCTGGGCCTAAAGACGACGATGGGGACTACATTGTGGATCACACCATTCTCATATACCTGGTCAACCCTGACGGCCTGTTCATCGACTATTATAACAGGATGAAGAGTGAGGCACAGATCGCTGAGAGCATTAGGAATCACATAAAGGTCCATGTCAAGCTATGACAGTAGGTCTCTGGACCACTGAATGGACTACAAGTTAAGATGAATTGAGGGAAACTTTTAATTTTCAATGCTGACTTGAACAGTTAGGCCTATTACACAATTTAGTGGCAATAAAAACCTGGTGTTTGTCTAGAGTAATGCTATTTACTAAATAAATTAATATAAAAATTATGATAGTTCTACTGTATGATTCATTGTGCCACACAAAATGAAGATAGCCTTCAGGGACTTCACAGCAAATTGTATTTATCTGAATAAGAGTTTTTGTTTTAGTTATACACAAGTGCAATTTTCCCTTTTGGAATCCAATGATTAAGATGCATGGTTGGCTTTGGTAAGGCAGACGGTGTTGGAGTGAAACAAAGTTATAGCTGCCTTTGCTGAAGAAAAACAATAACTTGTAGGTAACCAGATGGTAATTACCGTTTGCCCTGTTTGACTGTTGTCAAAAATGTGTTCTGAATTAACTTACTCTCAAAAGGTTGACTTTTGGTCAATATTCATATATTACAAAACAGTCCATAAAAAGTCTGACAAAATGCTGCAACGTGTTTATTTCTTTGAGGAAGAGAGGTTGCAATTTATTATAAGCAGTGATTCTTTGGAAGTTCTTTTGCAAAAAATCTCCAAAAATGAAAGAATTTTAAATGGCAAAATACATACACATAGATATACCATTGTTGAATTGTAGATAATAGATTATACATGGTAAAAAGGAGGCAACTATGTTCAATACTGGAAGCTTATAACGGTATTGACATTTCAATAAATCCTTACCAAAGTTTTAATTATATCTGTACAATACGTTCTGCAGAGATGTGCCTATCCAATATACATATCAATTCTAATAAATCGATCTGCACTTATTATATATACACACAATAAGTAGGACAATCTGTTTCATACCTGAAGATGATTCAGATTTGCTTTTTTGACTGAGTATACTCAAGGTTCCTGTACAAAAAAAAAAATGCAGTTGCTTCTCTGACTTCCTAATACCAGTACATCTAGGCAAACATGCAGTGGCCATAATGAAATAAGAGCATTTGTCAATACAAGTACAGTACCTACACACAGTAGGTATTAGAATCTTATGTAGGGCCGAGTGTTTTGAAGCGCTCATTTGCCCTATGGGTGCTGAGGAGGGTCAGCCCCATTGTGTCCACGCTCTCCTCCAGACCCCCCACAGAGTCTATCTCCACTGTGTAGTCGTTGGCCTGCGGCACACAAACAACGCATGAAAAAATGGGATTTTCAGAGAAAGTCTGGAGGGCTGCCATTGGCCCTGTTCTTGATTTGTGTTTAGGCAGAAGTGGTTCTTTGGTGAGTTTGATAAACTCACTTAACAAGGGAACAAATGCATCTTTTCAGTCCAACAATTCTAAACTGCAGGTCCAAAACAAGATAGTCAAGATTTACAAAAGACCATGCCGAGTACCAAACATTGTTACTCTATATATATTGACCATGCCTTCCTCATGCCATAATAAATGCTTGGGGGGAAAAACCTTTTCACAAGATGTGCCTTTACCACCCCTAATTCTCCAATGAAAATGTGTGAAACTTGTTATAAAGCACAAGAATGTTTTTTGATTTTTATAAACAAATCCACTATTTACCAGCTGGAGGGATGCCAGCATGTACTTGCAAGCTTCAAAGTTGTCCAAGCCATGAACCATGGATGCAAAGGACTTCCTATGGCCCACGGTGGTCAATGCGCTAACAATCCTGTCCCCGTAGTCGTGGATGTCAAACACTGAGCGCTTCTCCTTTGTAGTGACGAGAGACACGACAAGATTGCAGAGGTCAACTTAGTTAATTTACTGATATGTATTCATTTAAAACTACACCGTGGCATTGTTGTCCTTGTACCTGCTGGGAGAGCTCAGGGCAGATCTTGTCCTCCCAGTCCTTCATTCTCTGGGACAGTGCAGTCTCCTGTGCGTAGCCCTGTGCATTCACAAGGAACTGCTCCTGCAAAGGGTTCAACAACTATTTGATAAAGTCTAACAAGGCAAGAAGAAGCAGGAGCCCAATGTCAATACTATCTTAGTGATGGTAATGTATTAGTCAGACGTACCACGCTTTTCCTCACAAGGTCTTCATAATTCATTTCATCTCCCATGCCCTCTGTAATGTCAAATGCAAAAGGAATAAATGTCCGTAGACACACAGGCTAACTCACTGTTTCCCCAATCCTGGTCCTGGTGGCCCACTGTAGATGTCTCCCTGCTCCAACACACACCCCATTCAAATGAATGGGCCATTTATCAATATCTGCAGAAGCCTGATAATGACCCGTTCATTTGCGTTGAGTGAGCATCCAGGACCAAGATTACGAAAACGCTAAATCAAGCATAGCGATAGTTCAGGCAGGTCACGAAGACACGCCCGGCTACACCTAATCTCAACAGTCAGCTGATCACAATCAGCTCACTGCCCATCTGATCTCAGTGACCAGACCGCTCAGCTGATCACGGCAAAACATAGGATTGGCCGATCTAGTCGCTTATTTCAGCGTCCTTAGTCTACACCCATTCTTAGCGCTCCTCTGCAAGCTTTTTTGAATCCCTTTGCATCCTTTAATGCTGTGTTTGATTACTTAATGCCACGGTGTTGTCATTGATGCTTGCTCTGTTCTGTAACCTATGGGGGGTATTTTTGCTGCTCTCCCTGCCTTGAGCCTTCCTTCTTGTACGTGCATGGAAAGGGCCTTCCTTGTACGTGCATGGAAAGGGCAGGGAGCTCACAGAACAGAGCCATACCTCCTAGGGATGTGCGCGGTCAGTCGGTTAAACGTTCTTAGACTCGCTAGTCAGCACCAGAAATACTAGTCGGTTCAACTTATTATTAAATCTTTTTAAGTGGTTGGTACTTTTTCTTGTTCACTGGGTCAGTCAGTCTGTCCCTGTCTGCACTCGAAACACCGTTTAAATGATTTCAGAGTTGCAAAACTGGATGTATTTTATTTTATATATAAGGAAAATGAGGAGAGAGGGAAAGCCTACCGGTTAGACATAGCATCTGATGAGAGTGCACTCAGTGCAGGTACCATAGGGAGGGACCGACATGAACATATTTAGCCTTATAGACAGATACATTTAGGACTGTTTTCTGATTGTTTTATTACTTTTAGACTAGTCGACTAGTCTAAGTTCAAATGTTCGTTTAAACGGCTGGGAAATTAGTCATTAGGAACATCCCCAATACCTACAAATATAAATAACTTGATGCAAATAAAATACTTATTTTGACTATAGTGGTCCTGACTGAACTGGTTATAAAATCACAGTGTGTGAAGCGTGAGCTGTTAAGACTGCATGCAACATGCTCTGACCTGGCGCCATATTGTCTGCTCCGCCCTCATAATCAGCAGGAATATCGTCAGGCAGAGGTTCATGCTCATTGTCAGACAGGTCGTCGCCACCACCTTCCACAGGACAAGTTATGCTGTAACTTCAAGTTATGGTGCACTCAGAGTAGTAGTACATTTATCCACATGGGGAAATTCTCTTGTTGCGAGTCAACATAATAACTTAAGCACTTAAAATGGTACTCAAAGACACTTAATGTGCTATGGAACATGTGCTAACTAAGAAACCGCTGCATATAAATAGAGTATAAATGATATATATACACAGTATAAAACCAGAGGAACTGATGCAGTAGAACTGTAGGTATACCTAGCGTACTGTATACATATCACAAGCAGCATTTAAAGCATCAATAGCGAGTTTGATTTGTTAAAACCTTCCCCTATTCATCTTGTATATCATAGGTTTAGAGAGAAACAATCCTCTGAAATGGATGGATGGAGACTTACCCTGTAGAGCAGTGTGCCTCGTTTCTTCAGGCTCCTTGTCCTCGGGCTGCAGCAATGTATTCCTGAGCTCCTCATCAGAGATGACCGTGCCCTGAGAAGGCAGAACAGGCAGTGTGAAGCTAACGCACGCAGTATGTCGAGAATCACCGCTGACTCTAGTGAATAACAATAGACAACGTACCGCTTTTCTGAAGATCCTCTTCCGGGTCTTTATCTTATCTTTCATGTTACTTAAATAAATGTAGTTCAGGTCTGGAACAGAATAGGACAAATAACATTTGAACAAAAGTCTTGCGACACATGTGCACTTGACTAGTTTTAAGGGTGAACGCCTTGATGCGTGTTCCCTTGTGGTTAAAACCAGTATTACAAAAATATTCCCATTTCCCCACACAGTGCTCCTAGGAGCATGCCGTTCTCTTTACATCTATGGGTATTTACGTGGGCAGTCGTGTTGCAAACATTAGTAAAACAGTTGGCTGCGGCAGCCATTTGTAGTTCTGTGAGCTCTGTGAGCGCTATAGAGTGCAGCTTTAAGCGTTCTCAGGAAGACTGTAGAGCGGAGTACCTGAAAATGTGGGCCCGTTTTTTAACTTGTGCTCTGGTGGATCAACTGCAGGAATAGGAAATAGTTCAAGTCAGTTCAAGAACAGACACCACACTTACATTCAGAGGTATCTAGGATACAAGATATGAAACATAAAAGAATCACTCACATATACCAGTGTACCAGGTCCTAAATTCTTGAAACAATGGAGGGTGTTTCCTTTTCCTTTTCCCAGCATCATCCAGACCATCAAGAACCTTGTAACATTTTCCTTAAAAAAAAGGACCCAAAAGCAAAAATACATATACACCGCAACAAAGTATTGTATAGTGGTTTTTAGTGTAACCTTTGTGACTGTGATGGAATTTCCTACCTGTTTTGAGACACTTGTCCTCTCCAATTATAGCATAAGGGTCATGTAACTTCCAGACATTTTTCTGGGAAGAAAAACTAAAAAAGTAAATCCACATCCACGATGTCCATTTTATTTTTTCACATGTACTTTAAATAGATGTTGCTTGCACTGCTACACGCCTCACGTAAAGATAAATACATATTATCTTTCAAAGAAAACAATCTGTATTGACACATGCACTGAAGCGCAGTTTGTGATTGGCTGAATTGTGTTACCCAATAGAGAGAGTATATTAAATAAGGATGCATACGGCGTGGTGTAGCTCCTCCTCCCTCTTCAGTTTGTTACGATCCTCCTCTGAAGGCTGCACCTGTCTCTCTCGAAGCATCCTGTCCTCACTTGGAGCCTAGGAATCAACTCAGCACTTGGATTTTGTTTGCTCGGAACAACCGGAGTGCACAAATTACAATGTTATGAGAATCACGATTCTGTTCAATCCAGATTGGCTAACCTGGTGTCTGTGTATGTGTTCCTCTGGTTCATTGTCCATTTCCACCTCGTTGTCGTCCATAGGGAGGAAGTTGTCCACTTCGTTGTTTCCTCCGTCCTCACCGGCATTGGAAGCACCAGCCTCCTCTGTTCCCCCGTGGATTAGAGCAGAAAGACCATGAATATAATGAACCTTTGAGGCCATGGATAATGTAGTGACACATCTGTGACGTAAACCGTTCAACAACAGTACCTCTTTCTACAATCACTGCTGACCTAGCAACTGCCTGTGAATCCATATGAGCCGAGGAGCTGTTGTCCTGACCATTCCCAGATGAGTCTGAGAAAGCCCTGCCCAAGTTAAGCATGATGAAGCCCTCGTCACCTGGGATGAAGGTGTTTATCCGGAAGTCTTTATGACTGCCTAATATCTCGCCCTTCACGCTGTAGCAAGACAAGCACATCATTAAAAATGGATACATTCTGTTTAGATAGGTCTGTAGTCTAACGGGTCAGGAACATGATATGCATTCTCTTGTTTATTGCCAGGCCTTTTGACGCTCACCTGATAAGAGGCAGCTTCTGCTTCTCGTGTGTCTCAGGGAGGATGAGTGATTGTGGAGGCAGGGGCACCACATGCACTGGCTGGACAACAGGAGCAACACAGAGATCTCAGTTCCACTTGCATACAAGCCATACAAGCAAATACCCCAAAACAAAAATAAGTGCATATACAATGATTCTACATCTTTGTGGTGAATATAACATGTAAACAGCTCCTAAAAAAAATACAGGCAATAAATAGAAGCCACATTTGCAAGGGGGTATACTGACCATGTTAGAATCGGTCACTTCCGTTTTATTGGAAACAATCATCTCCAAATGTTTAAACTGAGGGGGAATGAAACCGAATCAAGTTAATGTAAAAATGTAGCCAACACGAGTGAAAATGGATATTCTCTGGCTGCTTCTTTTTCTTACTGTATCTTCTACATCATTATCATCGGTAGAGCCACTTGCATCATCTTTCTCAGATGCTGCTTTCTGCTTATCACACCTGCCAAGAACCCGCTTTTTAACAAACACTCATGAAGCGTGAAAATGTAATACATACAGTATTTTTCATAGCTTACACATCCAGATGTGAAAGTCAACATATGTATATAAAACTGCCATGGGGTCACACATTTGTGTTATCTGATCGGGACAAGATCTTACTTCTTGTTTCTGTCATTGATGTACTCCAGAGTTTGATATACCAGCCTGTACAATAGCTCCACCTATAACAAAGGCCATGACATTTTAGGGTAGTTCTCTGAGTGATATGGTCACTTTTTGTTCAAAGGCATTTGTTGACCTACCTTCTTGCTGTAAATACATGTTGATCCTTGGATAAGCAGCGCTGCTTCTGCAAAGTTCAGCTTGATCATGCCCCCATCAAAAGTGATGCACATCTCATCCAACTATTATGTAATGGAAGAAAGAGCTGTTTTCTGTAGCCAAATGTATCCACGCAAAATCAGAGAGCTATAAAATGCCTACACTTTTGTCGATTCGAGAAGCCATACCTCCTCCAGGTAGTCATTTAATTCAGATGCCACGTCTATGTCCCAGTTTTTGGTGAGCTCGCGTATTGGTTGTAGCAAATGTCCAAATCGGTTTTCAGCAGACTCCATGTCTCATTCACTGGAATTTAAAATAAACACAAAGCTGGTTATTGGTATATTAGTTGAAAACAATAGGTGGGATATGGCGATGGTAACTTTATCTGTTACCGATCATATCTTACTATATAATTCAACATTGTTGACAGGCAGGTTTGCAGAGATATTAGCTAACAACAGGTAGTAAGAGTTACCACCTACGTTATGAATGTACGAGAAAAGAACGTGCTGAATACCAAACACCAAGAACCGCTGATCATTTAAAGCAATTGTATATTACTAAATATTTAGTTTGATCTTAATATGAAAGTGGAAGCAAGCTAATACATCCATGAAGCAAACAGTCGCACTCGAACTTGCCGCGCATAAATTCTTATTCGTTGAGTTTTCTATTTTTTCCATGTTATTCATGTTCTTGGAAATGCTACTGCCACCTATCGTCGATGTATTATTCAATATGCAAGCCAAGTCGCTTTGCCACAAGGTGGCGGCAGAGGTACAGTACACACTAATAAACTAACCCTAACCCTAACACTTAGAATATTATACTGTACACATTACCACATTTAAGACTAGCCTTCTAAAAGAGATTGAGGTAAAGTGGCTGTCTCTTAACCGTCTCTTGTCTACATTGCAGTAAAATAAAATTTAGATTTTAAGATGGAATACATGAAATAGACTAGAACGTAAACTACATGCTCACTATACAGATTTAGCACACTACAATTAGTGTATAATTGTCTCAATATTTGTTTTCTCATAGTAAACAACATAAACCGAGGGGAGATGTAGTGTCATCTATCATCAGCAGGCTACCTTAAAACGCATTGCTCTTTACCACGTGACTCGATTCCTGGAAAGTTCCTGGAACTGCACTTTTGTGTGGGGCTGTGTTTAGGGGTATATAATGCAATGGTGACATCTTGATTACGTCTTCCACATTCAATCGATTTAACCCCCCCCCCCTCTCCATTCCCCCATCCCAAAAAAATGTATTGGTTGAATGCAGTGAGTGGAGGTACACAAATCCTGAACGGGAGCCACTGGTAGGACCCGTTTCTGCGCTACTCGCCCTCTCTATTGAAACGAGGCAAATCACTTAAAGGACCGTCAGTAGTTTTCATCGTGAGACGAAGCAAGAAACTCTTCGCTCATCTGGACACTGGCATATTCACGACGACAAACAAGTATTGATGTTAAATGAGCGATGACTGCTGTCTTGCATGCGAGTAGAGGTTACCTCGCCCTCGCCAAACAACGTGAGTTTCCCGCACCCGGTGTTGCAACGATAATGTTCTGTAGCCTGGTTGTTTTTCCCTGAGACGAAAACAACACAGCGTAGCCTACTGATTTGTAAGGTTGGCAAAGCAACAATATAGGCTGTAATGAACTGTATGATTACCTAAATTCAGATGGTTCAGAATACAAATTATGCAGTTGTGATCCTATATGACATTAATTTAATGAAGGTTTGCAGACACAATTGAAGGTGAATACTTTTAATTTCGACAAGTGACCGCACATCGATTCTTGAATGCTAGCGAACGCTTGTGTTAAATTGACCACGATACGTTACGGGTAACGGGTTAGGTGATGTTGCTTTTGCTAAAATGTGCAGATTTTGTAGCTGTAAAGCCTATATTCTGCTAACAGCGCCACATGGCTATAGGCTATTTCGTTCCCAAATAAAAACGAAAATAACATAAAAAAGCTCCACAAAAACTAAACAAACAAAAACAGAAAATATAGTGCATTAAAAGCATATACGTACATATCCCCTTCAAGAAATACACTGAATGAGTAGGCTATTATTAGTCTAATTGCAATACAATCTAGTTGTAATTATTATAACTCCTAATAACCCCTGTAAAATGCCAGTTTTTAACTAATTTGCAGAGCAGCTATTGTCAGAAGAGGACGTGCGAGTATAGACCTATCATCTACACCTTGGAATATCGGGCGCTCGTTCGATGTCTGTGCTGTGGGCCTACCATTAGGCGAAACGGGGCCTCTTCAATGACTTGCCAGTCATCTGAATCTACAGATACCATTGAAAATGGACAGCGAGTGGACAGCGAATTCAGGCTTGTAGAAACAGAGGAGAGTCGAATTGCACTAGCCATGAAAGACTTGAAAAACACAGGTAAGATTTCGTGTTTTAAGACTGCTACATTTGCATGCAGTTTATTGCAATGTATTTCTTTCACAATTGCTTGTACAGTATAGGCTAAATGTTAGGGTTAAGTCTATGCCCTTATGTTGTATGTGGCCATGGTTAAAATCTATAGCCTACATGTGAATGTCTTAACTGCTGATTGCTGAAAGGAGTGTGATGGCACATGTTGTCTACAGTATTTAACCATATACAATTCCCATTGTAGCCTGGATTGTGCACCAAGGAAGCAGCACAGTGAGAAACATTAGTCATATTTCTAAAATTGTGAAGGTACTCGTTTTTCAAGAGCGTTGTGCTACACTGAGCTCAGGACACACCTCTTGGCATTGTGAAGAGCCAGACACACCCAGTTTTCAAAACTGCCACCACAGTAGAATACCAAGTAATTCTGATCATGTACAGAATCCTCAAGTAGTCACATTTGTAATGGTTGCTTCCATTTCTCTAGCAATATATAAAAAAACTGTTGATTTCTTGTAATTTCCACCCTGTTCTCTGCCAATTTAACAATATAATTTTGACAAAGAGAAAAAAGAGCTGGAAAACGTGGGTAAAACAATAGCGTTATTGTGAATTGTTAAATGTATTGTAATCTGAACTTGATATATGAAAGCTCCAGAAGTGTACTTCTTCTAGGGTTGCCAGCCATGAAATGTGAACACTGTGAGCCTCAGCCTCAGTGTGGCCTCTTCTAACAATGCATTTTTTCCTAATTCATTAAAGGTGCTCATAGGTAGGATATAAAATATGTATCCTACGTGTAGTGTAATTTCATAATAATGCAATAGACATCCGTCAAGTATCAGATTAGTGAGAATGCTTTCTGATATCTGCTCTGGTTGATAGGAACTTCAATATAAGTAATTTAGATTTTTATTGTCTGAAATAAATCTGACAAATCAGGGCCGGCGAATCACGTGAATGCGTGCACGCGCTCAAGGGTGCTTCACAATGGCAGACCAATGGGCTCCAGGGAATGGGGTGGAAATTTGGGGTTTACATTTTTAAATAACTGTATCTTGTTGTACTCGAGAGTTGCAACAACTTTTGTATTTAATGTAACTGTACCCCAGCCCTGAGCCTGACTCCACACATTGCACAAATTTGAAAAAAGCTAAAACATAATAATAATCTTTTAGAACTTTTCATACAAGGTTGCAGCTCAAAGTGCTTTACAGTTGAAAAACAGAAGAGATGAAATTGAAAAATGTAAATAAATTCACAATAACAAATGCAATAAAATTAATAAGTCAAAATTGAGTGAAGGAAGGAGAGGGGGGCCACATTAACACTTTAATGTAATGATGCACGAGCGGACAGAGTGTACTGTTGGAAACTCCAGGGTGATTTCTAGAATTAGCCATACTGTCTTTGAGCCATTGTACACCCCCCCCATTCCGGTTCCAGTTAATGTCCCAATCAAGTGTGTGTGCAAAATTGGAGGTGGAGCATCAGACTCACGAGATTATATAGTTTGATGCCGTATAAACTACTGATGTTATATGATTCCGGTTTGTATGCTATAAATATTTAGTTCTCTATTTTTGTACTGTAGGCTAAACACTGACGCGTTGTATTCTTGCGGGAAACACAGCGTGTCAGTGTCTGGAAATGGGTGCTACTTCCACACATGCCCGCCTCTTGTCTTAACTTCTGCTTGGCGTCTCTTTGCCACAGGCTGGTACTGGGGCGGCCTCACTGCCAACGAAGCCAAAGAGATCCTGCAGGACGCCTCTGAGGGCACGTTCCTGGTGCGCGACAGCTCCCAGAGGGACTACCTCTTCACCATCTCCACCATGACGTCCGCCGGCCCCACCAACCTTCGCATTGAATACAAGGATGGCAAGTTCAAGCTGGACTCGGTGGTGCTGGTGAAACCCAAGCTCAAGGAGTTCGACAGCGTGGTGCACCTGGTGGAACACTACGTCCAGCTGTCGCGGATCACCGGCAAAGGGGCCTCGAACTCTCAACACTCGGCACATCCGAATGGGACGATACAGCTTCTGCTGACCAAGCCTGTGTACACTGCCACGCCCTCTCTCCAACACCTGTGTCGGATCACGATTAATAAGAGAACCAGACAGGTGCGGGACCTTCCATTACCCAATCGACTTAAAGACTACTTGACAGACTACTCCTATAATGTGTAGTGGGCAACTGTGAGTGCGCGTTGGACTGCACTAACCGATGTTGGCTGCATGTTATACCCATTTGACAGCTGTCTAAGCTCGCGCTGACCGTTGGACCCTGTGGACACACCCCGTAAGCGATGCCATTATACTTTGTATGCCAATTTCCAACCATATCTTTTCACTTCTACGGCTTGGAAGAAGTGATATTTGATATTCTGCTTCCCTCCTCTGTTCAAATCTGTATTTAATTATTAGGACATAATCCATGTACTCTGTTGCTGGTTGTGGGTATTTGGACATAGTTTCCAGGTGCCAAATCACATAAATTATAGTTTGGGTTTGTTCCTGTTCTTATTTGTGTCACGTGTTGCTGACATGTTGCCATGCATTTGGATAATTGCCAAGCATTAACCATATGTTGCATGTTGTACTGAACTGAATAACAATGATATATCTGCCAACCAAAATTATAATACCGATACACTAGGGAGGTATTTTACAGTGATGAGGTTGTTCCAGCTTCTTTTTAAGGGTTGCTAGAGCAACATAAAATCTCAATTCAAAGTCCCACAATCATGAGACTTAAATGACACACAATAACCTGTTACCTTGTTTGCAAAAATCTTTTTTCAAAATATTGTTTACATTGTTTTTCAATGGACCCAGTGGCATTAGAGACAAATGTAAATACGTTTAAAATGCCTGCTTAAACGCCAACAGTGAGAAGAAAAGTTATGTGAAAGCTCCATACATTTGTATTTTTTATGTCTTACTGTGTTGACAAATACTTCTGTAACTTTTGGCAAGGCTGAGAAGCTATCTTACACTTCAATGCGAAACTTCAATGGACAGACATGTTGCCATCACTACCGAACATTAAAAGATAACATTGTCATCATCAGTCTGGTTCGAGGACTTTTGCAAAGAACTTAGGACAAAAAATACTGTAGCTTTTGGATCCACCACAATCTTAACATTGGTGTTATTGAGCTTTTGATTTTATTATTTTTGTTTGCATATTTGTTTTGTTTTCATGGCCAGGTGCTAGTTTTACAGTAGGTTACTCAGGTAACAGGGCTTGACTTCTGTAAGAGGTTAGTCCTTGCGCTGTTGTCCATGTTGGGATGCTCTTGTAGTTGCTTAACATGCCCCGCCTGCCTCGTGAGCTGCTGACACTGTAGATTTTTGCTTATATTTGTTCAATATCTATATTTCATTCGCCTCTATTTTTGTATGAAGGGAATATGTTCTATATTATCATGCTATGGTTTCTATGGAAATAAAGTGCAAGCCATGAACATTAAAACAGGTTTACTCTTTCCAGATCAGCAAATCTGTTTATCGTTATAAAACACATAGGAATAATGAAAGTGGTCTAATTTCTGCTAGTTGTTGGTGTTGTGCACAGTTCATATGATGCAGTGTTGGCAGACGATTATAAGTATGTAGTCAGGCTATATTTGCATTGTGTTTTTAGGTACATTTCGGGGGAAAGTAACACTGCACACAATTTGACAGCATGCGTTATCCTATTGTTTGGAATGAAGATCACCAAGTCCCCATCTGCTGTACTGGCAGACAGTAATACTGTATGTTGTGCATCTGGAATGTAGCTGTTGCTAAGAACATTCAGAAGATTAACAGGTCTGTCTGTACACAACACAATAACATGTATACTGTGCTTAGTCCTGTACATTGTTTTCTGAAGAAAGCAAATAAAACAATCAATGGAATCAAGATCATATTTGATGCTTTTTGGCTCAAGACCCAGTTCTCTAAATGTTTCAAATGTGATTAATTGGAAATATTGTAGCAGCTGGACACAAAGTTCTTCAATAGCCAAAACATATGGGGCAATAATGACTGAAAAATACCAATCCACAAAGGCAGTCTTCAAATAACAGAACTATTGATGTGTGCAATGGCAGGGTGATACTATTGATATGGAACAGGAAAGTGTTTACTTTGGATGATGTATGACCAATCTTTGCACAGTAAATTTCCAAAGTAAGATTGTAGACTGTAATGACAAGCGCTTTGGCATTGCAGTGGAGAATATTAAAATGTTACAATTAAATCTGTTCAAAAAGAAGAAAAATTAAGTCATCTGCCTGGCCCAGGCCTGTGTCTAAATATAAATAATACTTCATACCTTGTGTGTGCACAGTCGCACACAAAATGTAATGTCTATAATGAGTCTACAATTTTGGTATCCTTTTAGCCATTTAGTTAAATTATTGAAACATGCAGATTTAAACCATGTAACTAGATACTTTTTGTCCCCGTGAGGAAATTGATTTGCAGCAGAAAATCACCAGGCATCATATAGTGCATCCGGAAAGTATTCATAGCACTTCACTTTTTCCACATTTTGTTATGTTATAGCCTTATTCCAAAATGGATTCAAATAATTGTTTTCCTCAAAACGCAACACACAATACCCCATAAAGTGAAAAAAGTGTGTAAAATTTTTGCAGTTAATTAAAAATACATTTATTTTATTTAGTTTTAATCACATGTACACTTGTATAAGTATTCACAGCCTTTGATCAATAATTTGTTGAAGCACTTTTGACAGCAATTAGTTTTTTTGAGTATGATGCTACAAGCTTGGAACACCTATTTTTGTGAAGTTTCTCCTATTCTTCTTTGCAAGACCTCTCAAGCTCTATCAGGCTGAATGGAGAGTGTCTGTGCATAGCCACTTTCAGATCTCTCCAGAGATGTGTAATCGGGTTCAAGTCTGGGCTCTGGCCACTCAAGGATATTTAGAGTTGTCCCAAACCCACTCCTTTGTTATTTTGGCTCTGTACTTCATTGTCCTATTGAAAGATGAACTATTTGAAGATGAACCTTCTCCCCCGTCTGAGGTCCAGAGCGCTCTGGAGCAGCTTTAGATCAAGGATGTCTCTGTACATTTCTGCATTCATCTTTCCCTCGATCCTGACTAGTCTCCCAGTTCCTGCAGCTGAAAAACATCCCCACAGCATTATGCTGCCACCACCATGCTTCACTGTGGCAGTGCTCCAGAAATGACGCTTGACATTTAGGCCAAAGAGTTCCATCTTTGTTTCATCAGACCATAGAATTTCCCACAGACCGAGAGTCCTTCAGGTTCCGTTTGGCAAACTACAGGCAGGCTGTCATGCCTTTTACTGAGTGGCTTCCAATACAATCCTGTCTCAGCGATCTACAGACAATTCCTTTGACTTAATGGCTTGGTTTGTGCTCTGACATGCAACATGACATGTCAACTGTGGTACCTTTAAATAGACAGGTGTGTGCCTTTCCAAATCATGTCCAATCAACTGAATTTGTTACAGGTGGACTCCAACCAAGTTGTATAAACATCTCAAGGATTATCAGTGGAAAGAGGATGTGCTTGTGCTCCATTTTGAGTGTCATGACAAAGGCTGTGAATACTTTTGTACATGTGATATTTATTTTTTTATTTAAAAAAAATAAAAAAAAACTCAATTTAATACATTTGCAAAAACTAACTTTTTTCACGTACATTTTATGGGGTATTGTGTGTAGAATTTAGAGGAAATTTTTTATTTTAATCTATTTTGGAATATGGCTGTAGCATAGCAAAAATGTGGAAAAAGTTAAGCGCTCTGAAAACTTTGCAAATGCACTGTAACATCAGAGACAATAACATGTACATACCACACACCTCACAGCAGAATAGTCTGGCCAGACCAGCTGGACATCCTAACAATTTATCACTGCTCGATTAAAAATGCAATAACTTGTGGAACAAATTCATATTTTGATCTGAGTTTAGTGAATAGAGGGGAACGATACCGTCGCCAAGATGGTAACAATTCAAAGAAAGAGACAAGTGGGTGCCTACATGAGTAAATTACTACAATATTTAATGAGTAACAATTTACCACACACGTTTCTTTATTTCAGTAATGGCATACAGTACATTAAATGTGAACAGTCATTTGAATACATAAAAACACTTTATACCAACCTTAACATGCTTCCTCCTTTAGACCTGATCTCCATCGTTGTATGTAATGACATGTAGATAACTGAAATTGATTACGCATGGATTTGCAAATGGTGCAAATGCACCATAACCCCTTTCACAATCTGTAAAGAGACGTTTAGTGGCAAAAATCTTTTTTGAACTATTGTGTATAGCTACTAAGACTAAGGTTAGCGATAATAAAATTATCAAGTAATTTGGCAAGTGGTTTGGCATTTGGTAATACTATATCTAATATAGATACTTTGGATGGACATTATTTTTCAGGGAGAAAAAACTATTTTCTAGTCACCAGCATTTGTTTCCTGAAAGATATTAGTAATCATGTTCTATCTGAACATACCATTAACTGTAACAATTCTCATATGCATCAATTTCAACAAACTAGATTGGTAGCAGATCAAATTGTGGACTTTGTGTCATGTGTCAGTTAAGTAAATAAACACATTATACTGCCAAAAACATTATTTGCATTTTTACAGTATTTTCATTGTTACTTTCATAATTTCATGAATTTCTAGCTTCTCATTTACAATGCAATGGTTTGTTATAATTGTTTGACTGATATATATTTCAATTTAACATGTATATTCTTCATTTATGTCTGTATGAATTACATGTTTGTTTGCAATTGCAGTTTAAAGGGTTAATCAATTGTTAATTAATGGGAGCTATTGCTTTCTAGATCTTCTCATATACACTAATATGGTTACAAGGCTAGGCTGCTCCTATTCTGTAAGAGGTGCATCTGTTTCTATGAACAAATGGACCGTTGTACTGAATGACAGGTGTAAGATCTGTACTTATGCCTAAGAACTGTGTCTTGATAATGGAAGGGTTGGAAGATGTCAATTGACAATACAGATTGAAGATTTCTCACAGACGGCGGAGTAAAATCCTTAACTCTGAGCTCATGGCGCTCAAGAGAAGGTTCATTTGTTGGCAGAGCTAAATAAAGATAGGTCCCCCTGCAACACATACCGTATGCACACATGCACACTTCTAAGGCACTACAGGAATTTCATGGAGTAAAGATTGTATCCTCATTGCAAAAAGTAACACTTTGTATAAAATAATAGTTGGCAGATTCATTCATAACTATTTTGTATGATGTAAAATCATGAGGTAATATAACAATAATCATAAGTAGAAAATTGCTCGTAGTGCCACATCCCTGTGAAATTGCAGTTTTATTACTAGATCTTACACCATATCTCTTTAAGGCACAGTTCAGCCAGGACTACTTTGTCAAAGAATATTTTATTAACTTATTTATATTTGGAGGTATGGCTGTTCTGGGAGCTCCCTGCCTTTCCATGCGCATACATGGAATGCCACAGGCAGGTAGAGCAAGGAACCTAAACTTCCACTGTGCTTTATTTGTGTTACTTATCATGCTTTTATCCAGCGTGACTTACAAAAAAGTGCAGTTAACTCAAGATTAGCTAGGCTTTTTCTACATGTCAACATAATGCTTATCCACTCAAGATAGAAAATAGTTGGTGTCTGCAACCTTCCTGCATGTGCTGGATTATGGCAATTTGACATGCCAGATTAATTGTTAGTCACAACTCTATTTGGGGAGCCCTCCGTTGAAACTGATTGTATAGGACTACAACCACGGCCATATAGCTATCAATACAACGCTGATTGGTCATTTCAGTTGCTACATTGTGGAAACATTTTGAATTTGCTTTGACAAATTCAAAATGATTCCTAGGCTTTCCAGACTGATTCTCACAGCGAAATTACACTGAAGCTCGCAAGACCATCCTGACCTGAGGCTATAGGATTATGGTGATCTGATTATGCTTCATTATGGATAACATTCAACGCATCTATTGGAAATGTCTGTTTCTGTACAGAATTGGGTAAAAAATATTTTAAATTTGCTGCCCTCACCGCTTGAAATGATCTTTATAACTCTTTGAAAATTACTTTAGCCCTTTATTAAGACAATTTGTGTAAATTGCAAAGGTTATGGAGCAAATTACTATTGTTCATTGTGGTTGTTAATATTTGATCTATTCAGCAGACTAAGTGTGTGTGTGTGACTAAGAAAATGTGTGTGTGTGTGTGTGTGTGCGCGTGTAGTATCAGTGTGTATGTATATGTACTGTTCATTTTATGTTTTATACGTTGTATGTTGTTGTAAATTACGTCTTGGCCAGGTCTCTCCTGAAAAATATATTTTACAAATTGCCTGGTTAAATAAAGGTCAAACGTCTTACACCATATCTCACCATATCTCTTTATTGTTTCTCTTTATTGTATAATCATAGTCATCATCACCTTGAGCACAGAATTCCTCATAGTGCCTTTAAAATCCCTATGACATTTTTGATACTAGATGTCATACACTACCCCTTTAAAGGTAGTTTGTTGAGTGACTGTAGTGAGAAGAGCAGATAGATTAGGCAATTTACAAACTGATGCTTGCTGATTGCAAGAACAATCCTTTCCATCTGTTAGTGAACCCTAGCCAGGTCATTATGTTAATAATTTAGGATTATGGGATTTACATACTGTAAATGTACAGTAGGCAAAAAGTAAAAAGTAAAAAGTAAAAAAAGTTAAAAAAAAAGTTGACACGCACGTTTTAGGCTACTCATTCTCGCTGTGAACTGTAAGTGAAACATTACATTGGTTCCACTAGCGATGTTTCCAGTCGGACCATATACACATTGGCATTATCTTTTCCAATATTTACTAAAATATATAGGCTACAGTATACCGTAGGCTACTTATGAGTATTTCTCGTAGTGAACGTTGCTCAGCGGGTTAACTGACATCTGAATGTAAAACATTGTCTCCTCCTAGTTTAATATGGACCTGATGCACAAGGAAATACTCAGGAAACACAGACTAAATCTATCGGATCAGATTTTAGTTAGCGACACGATTGTGCCGTTTCTGTATCAGGAAAATATTTTAACAGCGACTCAAATGGAAGAAATTGAGTCACAAATAACCAACAAAAAGAAAACGTTGAAACTGCTGGATACCTTGCCTAGCCGCGGTCCCCAAGCCTTTGACATGTTTGTAAGGTCTCTTAAAGAAGAGTATTCCTGGGTAAGAGACTATTTACTGAACGAACTAGAATCCCAACCTGCCACAGGACACTCTTATAAAGGTGAGGTGATTTGACTCGTTCTAACATGTAGTAGTTTACTAACCGAATAGCAACAAACACACTATGGCTACTGTAGCCCACTGTGTGCGTGTGTGTGTGTGAGAGAGAGAGAGAGTGCGCCCATGCGTCACGTGAGTGTGTGTGTATACACTTCCTAAATTCTTCACAAATCAAGATACAAAAACTAATAACGCAGGACTAGTGAAAATAAACTAAAATATTAAAAGTTGTTTATATAACTGTATAAATCGTAAAGTATAATACATTTTGTAGAATAACTTTTAATAAGAACTTAGAATGACTGAATATATAATAGCATACTGTACAGTAGGCCACATTATATTTGATGTGGAAGACCTGGTATACATTGCATCTTATTGTGGCTCCAACAGCTGGACATAAATGGTCATTAATCTTGCAGATTTATTATCATAATTCCTTGATTTCAATCATTAGGTTTAATCCCACAACTAACAGATACTGTATGTATAATATACTAAAGGAAATGAAACACAGTCTGTTAAGAATACAACATGACTATGAACTTCACAATCACATTATTGAGAGTGTCTGTTTTCACAGTAACCAGGTACAGTTGTACTGGCCTAGGCAAGTATAGTCCACTATCTTATGAGAGGTAGAGAAGCAGTCCATTTTACAGTAAGCAGTGTTAGATGAGAAGAAATACAGTATCGTAATAGTGATCGTCGCTGGTGAGGCCAGGTTCACTGGCATGTGTTTGACTGAGGTTTCGTCAAATGTAATGAAAATCAGTTCTTAATTATTATTAATTGAATTAATTATTATTTGACATTAACATCGAAACCCCTCTCCACCACAAAAATCCTAAACAAATATCCACAACTGTCAGTTTTATTGAGTTCTTTATGATGTGTGGGTGGTTTATCGTCTCATTTATTGTTGTTGTGCTTATAATATCTTTGTGCCATTCTGGCATATGAACAAATGTGCAAATTGAGCATGCTACTGTATTACTCAATAATTATATATTTTTTCCTGTCTCCACCAATCCCTCACTCAAGGCAAATCTAATAGTTCCATGGTTAGAACTAGAATACAGATCCAATGGCAAGTATTGGACTTATTGCTCATTATATTTGTTATATAGATGTCTTTATATTTGCATATATACAATGTAAGATGACCTTGAGTGTCTTGACTGGTGTCTTCAAAAATGTATTATTATTATTATTATTATTATTATTATTATGGCGTTTAAAGCAATCACTTCAGCTGAGAGTCCGGGGCAATTGCTTTACCAATTAAGTTAAAGTCTGTATTGTGGTGATGCCTCAACTTAAATGATGTATAAGCCTAATGATGAATTGCATGCATCCTATGATAATAAAAACAAGCACATGTAATCTGTATCAATCCCATATCACCAGGCATGTAATAAATAACAAATAATGGCCAATGTAGCATATGTGTGCATGCCAACATTTGAGCATGTACATATCCTGCCATTTGATAACCACTGTGGCAAGTCATTATTTTTAGCGTGCAGAGGGAGCGTGTGTTGTTGTTAAACAATTCCTTCCCTGACTGCTGTAGGCCAGGATTTGGCGGTAGGCCATGCCTCTATGGGCCATAAATACGCGAGCAGACAGGGCAGCGTGCATGATTTCCTGGCGCGGATCACCAAGGCTTTTTTTTTTCCTCTCTATTTTTTTTCTCCCTCTTCTCTTTTATTGCCTGCCTCCTGCTTTCCAGGAATCTTAGTAGAAGGGGCATGGGCCTATTAGAACTGCTGAATCTCAGAGCTAGCGTCGGGAGACATGTTGCCAGAGGACCAATCACATGCTCGGGAGGGGGAGGGGGAGGGGGCACCTGCTTCACATCAGAAATAACGTGCTTTCAAAACGGATCTCATTGTTTCATATTGTATTTATGTATGTTGCGGTGGTGCTTTTTAACCATAATCGTGGAAAATCATTAAAGACAGATATGGCGAGCTAGGCACGTCATTTCCATACACAGTTTTTTGTTTTGTTTTATCTTTGGTGTTTTATACCAGAAGCAATTTGAGAGACTATGATTGTCCCTATAAAAAAAGGTGATAATTAAATGTAAGTTAATGTAACCGCTACAGTACTTTTGCACATACATGACCATGTGACAACAGTAATTTTCTCACACAGTGAACTGTTTTTTGAATTAGAAAGATCTTAATTGCACCGAGTCCTATAGCAATTATCCTGTAGCTGTGGGGAACACGGCCCTGCTATTCTTCTGCATCAATCCATTTCTTGGCATGGGTCTAGAGCCTCATTACAGCTTCCTGACATACAGCTGAAACTAGATTAGCTGTTAGTTTATAGGTGCATTCGTGGGAGGATTTGTCCAATGGTAAAACACTTGGTTGGGACGCCTCTCACTGAGTAAAACACAACATAATGCACAAAAATGCATGTGCACATTTTCACCCGAGCTGGAAGCTACATGGTTTAATTGGCTGCGCTGTTGATTTTCCTGGCAAGAATGTGTGTGACACAGAAATGTTGTTTCTAAATAATGGCTGAACCCTAAGAGACATACACATGTGCCTTGCTTGCTATTTACCTCTTTAATAGGATGATGGTTATTAGTTTAGTGGGGTCAAGGGCCGGGTGGTATGTCTGCATGCCAGCGGTATTTCAGTGATGATTTACAGAGAACAACAACAGTATGAATAAATCAATGAGGAAAAGGATAAAAAGACTGAGACCAGGACTGAACACCAAACCAGTTCAGGATTAGGTGCACACCTAATCCTGAACTGGTGTTGCTGTTAAACCCACACTACACACTGAGTCAAAACACATATTTACATTTCAACAATAATTACAATAACAACTACAATATAGTTTATCGTACTTCCATAGCTAGTTTAGCCTAGCAAAATGCTATTTAGCCTATCAAACAAAGGTGAACAAACTTCACAATTTCACATCTTTTATTTTTTAATTATATTAAATGTACCGTAGTTGTACTGTATGGTTAAATCGAAAGCAGATATTATCCAGATTAGTTTGATTAGCAACCGGTAGCAATTCAACACATGGAAGTATCTGCTCTCTCATTTGATAATGCATGACGCTGCGCTGCAAATTTAAACTCCAAGTAATCTACTGCGAGCGGCTCTAATGGCAACACAGTTTTGCCGCTTTGAGAGTTGTCCCCGCTCCCTCGCCACTAGGAACGCATGGAAATCAGGCGCTTCCAACTCCACTCGCAGCGTCAACAGATTGTTTTTGCATGTTTCTTAAGCAGCGAGAGACTGACTGAGCCACTACTTCAAAAAAACTAAAAATGTAATAAAATAATATGTTTAACCGACTAGCTAGATTTATGTTGCCGACTAGCGATGGTAGCAGCGTTTAACCGACTAATCATGCACATCCCTAATAATTAGCGCTTTTCAACAAGACAGCCAATGCAACATACAATATAGTCTTCATCTTCGTCATCATCTTCATCCGTTTATCCGGAGTCGGGTCGCGGGGGCAGCAGCTTCAGCAGGGGACCCCAAACCTCCCTTTCCCAAGCCACATTGGAAA
>JAODUH010019014.1:0-26040 GCA_027564835.1 Typhlichthys subterraneus | reverse complement strand
CACCGATACCGATCCAGCTATTTAAGTCAGTATCGGACCGATTTCCGATCTCAGTATCGTATCGGTGCCATCCCTAACCGGAACTGGGTAACACTGGTCTACCGTTTCAGTACTTACTGCCACCAGCGTCTGGTAGAGGCAGTAGAAGCCCAGGTACCACGCGAACTTGCCACTGGGGAAGGGAGGAACGAACCATAGGTAGAAGTAGGAGACCATCAGAAACGGCATGCAGCCCACCATCCTACACACACACACACACACACACACATGCGCACACACACTTATTAGACATATTAGCTAACACACAAACATAGCATAAACAAACGCACATCACAATGTATTGAAAATCATTAAAATTTCAGGTCAGAAATTATTTTCCGGATGGAAAAATACACGCCATAACAATGTATATTATTATTATTATTATTAATATTATTATTATTATTATTATTATGCAGGTAATGCGGTGGTAGACAAAGGTAGATAACTAAGAACATGGATTATGTTACACGGCAGTCATAAAATCCTGCAGCACTGCTGCTGGTGGATTAGCGTGAGCCTTAGTGCCCGGCTCCGGCGGCTACAGATGGCTAGCTATAATGATTAGAACATGTCCTGTGTTGTGTGTGGGAACAGACACCCTGGGCAAAACATCACAACACTTTAAAGGCAGGGTCTGCCATTATCGAGAATGCTTGCTAACTCCGAGCTCACGTCCAAGCGTTGAAGCGCTTTGTAAAGCCAAATGTATTGTTGTTGTGAGCGGTGTTTGCCACTTTGTGGCAAGGGCTGTATAGAAGTACCAGATTACATTTTTAGCACGCAAAGAAACGGCAAGCTAGAGATATTTGGTGAATTTGACAAATAGTGCATTAGCTCAAAATTATCTTAAAATAGCTGACTATACATTTAAACCCACACTGCCAAACACGTATAGAGAGAAAGAGCAAACAGCGGGGGGTCTGGTCAGTGCTAAGTCCACAAGTGTTCTGTGACGACTGCTATTTTATGTGCTGTGTTCGTTTCCCCAGATGACTGACCTGAAGCTGAGTCGCTCATCGGTGCGAAGCTAACAGAAACGCAAACTGTTAACAAGGCTTTTTTTTAACCCCTGGTCTGACCTGTGGTCTGTGTGCGAGAGAGAGAGAGAGAGAGAGAGAGAGAGAGAGAGAGAGAGAGAGAGAGAGAGAGCGAGAGCAGGAAGAGCAAGGAAGAGAGAGGTAAAGTGGGTCTTTTCCAGCGTCGTACAGTCAGTCACCTGTCTCCTGACTGTTCGGCCAGACAAAGAGTGTCTGACTGCGTGTTCTGCGGTAATGAGGCGGCTGATCACTGGTGCATGGAAAGTGCCCCACATGCTGAACGGGACAGTTAGAATGTTCTCCAAGATGGCCGTGCTCGCTCGCACGAGGCCAACAAAAGGCAAAGCTCTCGACTTGTTAACAGTCATTATGTAAGGCTATACTATTAGTTTTTCGTTTTGGTATTCTTTTGACCACCGGGTGGCGTATGGGTTTTTTAGTCTGGTATTTTTATCTGAGCTCTCCAGGACAAGTGGTGGTAGTTGGTGGCCAGGATGAGTACAGCATGCACTCACAGTTGTTGTTGTTGTTGTTTGTTGTTGTAGTATGATGTCGAATAGCAGTCACCACCACACACACTACAAAAAAATCTAAATCTTACTAAGTACATTTGTCTAATTTCTAGTAAAAATATCTAACTACACTTAATATAAGACACAATTACCTAACAAGAGCTCATCTGTCCAGATATAATGTCTTATTTCAAGAAATCTTACCAAGCAAATTTTCACTTGTTCCATTGGCAGATTTAGTTACTTATTATGAGCAAATATGATTTATATAATTTCTTTAACTTATTTTTGAAGAGCAATTTTTTGCAGTGTACTTGACATACTCAGACATATTATACAGTAGGTGTACAGTTCACACATGCTACATGATGATGCCGATTGCCGAATGACACACAGAACAGGTTTACTTGAGGAAGTTCTCTCTGGCTTGTGAGGGAATATGACTTCATGAGTGAGTATACCACCGATCCCAGCGCTGTCGCAGGTTTCTAATTCTAAACCATAACTAGATGATTTACAACGTCCCTCTGATGGTGTAGCTACATTTGACTGAATGTTTGTCTGTAAAGATATCCTTCATAGTCACACTTCTAGTGTTAGCTGAGGTGGTTGGTTGACTCTCCAACCGACAACCTCTAATGCATGGCCATTAACATCACTCTTCGTCTCTTGAGCAAGGCCATAGCTACTATGTGATTTTCCATATGGAGCGAAGGCAGAAATAGCTTTAATATGATTTGTATTCTGTTTGACAGTATGGAGGCAGGTATAATATGGCCATACTGTAACTACAGTACACTGTTGTGTTGTCTATAAGCTGCCGCTCTATGACTGTGGCTCTCAAAGTGGGGGTCGCGACACCGGTACGGCATTTAAACAATATTAGAAATTGCATATTTTAGCCAGAATAGTTAGTAATTAATAGTTCATTACGTTGGTGTTTTATGCTACTAGCCTATATTAATACAATACTATCAAATAATAGTATGGCTGTTATGCTTCTGCCATTCTAGGGGTCGTAGGGGTCGCGAGCTGAATGGCTACGTGGCTGCTACGTGGCTGCTATGTGGTGGGTATGTGGCGGCTATGTAGTCGCTACATGAGCGCTACGTGGCGCGTCAATCAGGGATAGACACTTCCTGCCGGATGGGCAAGAAGGGGCTTTCCAACATGCTCTTTTTGAGTGGGGGGGACACTCAAGCACGCACACACGCACACACACACACACACAAAAACACACTGCTGTGTTCACCGCACACATACATGCGGTATGTGGTGTGTGTGTGTGTGTGTGTGTGTATGTGTGTGTGTGTGTACACAGGGTGCTCACACAAGCACAGAGAAGCAGGCACATATGTGCACAAAAATTCACACACAGGGTTTCCCTGTGGTAATCAAAGCAGATTTACCAACAGCCGAGGGCATCTGTCTGCAAGGCTGGTGGGCCTGATTGGCTGGTCTCTGAGGAGTTGCCCCGCCTCCTGCTAAGCCAACAGCGTGTGTATGTAATATGTGGTTCCCACACACACACACACACACACACACACACACACACATTTGCACTGAGGTACTCAATATTTAATTACAGGGAGTAAATTGACTGTAAGTCACTTTGGATAAAACCGTCTGTAAATTAAATTGTAAATTGAAAATAGTGTCATGCCAATGTGTTCAGTGTGGTCTTGACATTAACAGACACACACACACACACACACACACACACACACACACACACACTCTCATCTACACTGTCAAAGTCAGTCTATCCACCACAACAGAATCAATATCGGATTAATCACAATGTAACCTAATTTTGTGAACAATACCATAAATTATCACAATTTTATCATTTGTCTTGCATTTATTTTAAGAAATGGCATTAATGAAACAGGTAGACATATCATGTGTTTCTTGAATGGTTAACCTAAGAGGTCACTGGAGCTGACTAGCTGACTATAGCTAACAAACGGAACTACTGAGGCTGTCGTAATGCTTTCAGAGAACTAAAATAAGGTGTGACCAATTTTTTACATTCTAATTGAATCTAATAATGAGAGGAATGCTGGTTAGCCTCTGTCTCTGTTTCTCTTCCTCTCATAACTCTGAAACAATAAGGAAACTAACCCACACCTTGACTATATAAACATACACATTCAACAGTGGAATTAGAGGATTACTTGTCACACAAAACACTGGCGACTTCTCACACAACACTTTGCGTGGGAGTGAGCCACCCTAAACACATTTACCAAAACTAGGAACGCGGTGACGTAACCGCAGGAACGTAGGACCGCAGAGAGGAGGAGAAGACTCACCAAGGCATGAGTCGTCCGATCCTGGTCCATCTGCTCTTGGTGATGAAGAAACCCACGATGGGGTCGCTCACTGCACCCCATGCCTTACCGATGAAGAGCACCATGGAGGCCTCGAAGGGGCTGATCTGAAAAAGCACAGGAACACACTGAGGTGTCTGAACACACACATGCTTGATCTATTACCATGCACAGTGCCCTTCCAACACGGTGCTGTTACCTGGGCGACATCAAGCAGGTATATCTGCAGGAAGAAAGCGGTGGCACTTGCCGCCACCTCTTTGGGGACTCCTCCGATGGCAAAGCACAACTTGCTGCATACTGACAACCTCTGGCTCAGGTCCGTCTGGGAACACATGGGAAACTGTTTGATATAATAATAACGACATACGTGTGGCGCACACCGCCACACACCGCTGTAAGCAAGGGTCTTACAGGACGTCTCAGGCAAGGTCTTTGCTTAGAAAATAGCTATGCTGTTGAGGCAGAATGTCCGGTTTGAATATCAACAAGCATTATTTAAGTAGGCTAAGTATCAATCCAATTCAGATTCAATTAATTTGAAAATAAAAATGTACCGTATATATTCAAAATAAAACGTTTAATATCCAGTCCAAATGTCTCTCTTTTAAAAAAAAACGTCTTGTGTTCATAATTCCTATGAATTTGTCTCAGTTTTAATTGCCAGACAAATTAGCCTTTGACTCGCTTGACTTGAACGTCATTCAATGAATGGAGAGAAGAGTGTAAACTCTAGTTGAAATTGCTTAAGCATTACATAGTCATTTCAATTATCCTGAATCATTTTCTTAAAATATGCATTTGCTCATACTGCCAGAGTGATGGCAATTATATTAAATATAAGCGCTGATGAACAGCAGCTACTGATTCATATTCTGTGTTGTAAGAGGATAAAGCAGCAATATATTGTGTCTCTGTCACCCTCCTTATAGACCTCTCTCTCTCTCTCTCTCTCTCTCTCTCTCTCTCTCTCTCTCTCACACACACATACACACACACAGTTTATCATACACACACACTTTCTCACCACAACCCTGATCCCTCCATTTCAAAATTCACATATCAATCTCTCTGTGTCGTCCTCCTAACCGACATTCATGGAGCTTTCTTCTGTGACGCGGGCAGAGAAAGTCTTCCACCTTATAAGGTGTGTAAGTGACTGGGTGATAAAGAACACTTTGCTGCTGGATCGTGGCATCCCTGCCCACACTGGGGCACACTGTGAATCGCCCCAGTCATAAATCTGAGCTCTTCTCCTCACCACACGGCTAAAACTATCATACATGCTTGTGATTCTGTGTGTGTGTGTCTGTGCAGTGAGAGGAAGATGCTTTTATCCTCACACATGAATAAGGAGACACACCGCAGGAAGCCCAATATTTACGTCCGTCTCTACGGGGCACGCGGCAAGCTAATATAAATACATAGCCTACATCAACGTGCGTCTTTCTCTCTGTTTAGACTCCCTTAAAGCTTTCTGTTTACAAAGAAAGAGACAGGACGAGACCGACAGGCAGGCAGGCAGACAGACAAACCGCTGTCATTCCACAGACAGACAGACAGACAGACAGACAGACAAATCATTGATGCATACGGGCAAATAGACACACACAATAAGAAAGCGCCACTCTACACAACCTCTTCTCTAGGCCCAAAGCAAGTGGGCCCTGCGGGGGCGTTCATGAAAGAAGGAAATCACCAAAGGAACCACAAGTCAAGTTACCACACTGTTTTTTATCAAGCACAATGTTTCCCTTCCTACTTTTCACCCCACCAAAACATCGATGGCTCCTAGAATGACAATTACCAGGAGGGAACGGTGTAATTACTGGAGCTTTAAGACAAGCGGGTCAAAGGTAGGCTAAGTAATGACTGCGTGCTGGTTGTGATTTCAGAACTCTCTCTTCTTCCACTCTCACTACAATTATCCCTAATTAGAGAGGGGAAAGAAATCAAAGCTGTTGGTGTCTGAAGAACGCCATGCCAAAATACTCCCAAATCTAGTATGTTTCTGTCTATCCCTCATGCTCTCTGGTTCTAAACACTTTTCTGCCCAGACTCTGATTCCCAGTCTTGCATTACTAAGTTATTTTCACCAAAGACATAAACAAGATGTACCTTCTGCCGCTGTTTGGACACAACATATATCTTGACATGGATGCACGGTGAAGCACACCCACGCACTGTTGCACCCTATCACTGTATGACTCTATGCTTCTTGATTGTATTTTTGCACCATACTCCTTGTAATGTCTTTTAAAGACTGGGTTAGTAATTCTCGAGAACGCTTGAAATGCATTGCAAAGCCAAGCGCATTGTTGTTTTGAGTGGTGTTCGGCACTTTGTTTTTTTTCGTCTTCTCATTTACTGAGCCAGTAGACGTACCGGGACGTTTTTTCAGCACGCACATAGAACAGTAAAGTAGCGGAATGCAAGGAGATATTTGGTGAATTTGACAAAATGTTTATTACAATTAGCTTACAATAACTGACTCTATTGAGCTACCCTCCTGACCAGGTCTACCTTGCAAATCAATAGGACTTGGTAAATAAACCTGGTACCTGGGACCAGGTAAATAAAGGTAAAATAAAAAATGTTTAAATCATGGATGCCCACCGAGACAGATACTGTCAGGCTCCCGGACAGGGTGGACCCAAATGCACGACACTCGGATTTCGTGGTTTCAGGGTTTTTAATACCAAATAAAAAGGGTGGTGCATACAACACAAGGGGCTGGCATACAATGACAATTCGACAAACACTACAGAACACTCTGGGTCTTACATACAGGATCACAAGACAAACCGTTGGACACAGACAATGAGGGGCAGGTGAAATCAATGACAATCAACATGGGCAAGACAAGGAACACAGGGGAAACACGGACTGGAACACAGAGGAAACACGGACTGGAACACGGCAGAAAACATGGAGGCAGAACATGACAGATCCAAGGGTGCCTAGACACACATACATACGGAACACATTAAAACAGGCTAGTTCTACATGTAAGCAAAGAATAGGAAAAGGGCAAATTAAATTAATTTCTAAAGAATCAGCAATGAATCCTTAATTAATCATTAATTAATCCTAATTAATTGAAGAAGAAAAAATATACTTTTTAGACAAATAAATTGAAGTGAGGACTGAAGATGCTGATGAATGTAAACTCAACATGCAATTTGTGAGAGTATACTTCTGGTTCAGGCAGAGGATGTTCAAATGAAGGAATAAAGCAATTAAAATGTTCATTCTGTGATGGATTTTGTGATCATGTTTTGTGTCAAGGACAAAATCCCATGTCTGGATTTATGGGACTGTTAGAGTTGGCCTGTGTGGATTATGGATTAAGACTACAACAATAAATGTTGGTTTGTTGGCAGCAGGAACTTTAAAATGGCAGTTATAAATAAATCCATCCATCCAAATTCATCCGAGTGCCCCACTCAGTCTTCTCAAGGAATGACAGACAAAGAAGGATGAGCCTTCTGTCATCTTAAGGTCATTTCAAGATCATCTCAAGGTCAGAGTCTGCTCATGTCTTTCAGAATAGAAATACCGCCAGTACTAACGTTGAATGCTTCCTGTGAGGGTTGAAGCACTGATGGCAAAAGTCTAAATGTAAATACAAATGTATTCTAACTAAAAAGGTAGGCTATATTACATATTTACAGGATAGCTGGCCGAAAAGTTCTGGGTTTAATGGTTTTAATTGTTTGGTGCTATTTTAATATTTTAAATGCTGTATACTGTATATTACTTAATACACTTTAAATTACGAATTTAAAAGTCTGGTACTAATTTGTATTATGTATAAGCAGTTATATATAGTCAAACTGCACAGCAAAAGAGATTGTCAGTTTAGAAGACTGCAATAAAAGTCTGTTTCACAATTAAAACAGACAGCCGCTTTAAAGCTATTCTATTTGCCCTTCCTTTATTTCTGTTTGGCTGTGTAGGCCTACTTGAAACTATTTAGGTATTAGTTGTGTACTGTAGATCAGGACATACATATACATACATATACATATACACACACACACACACACACGTACAACAAAACAAAGACATCGTCACCATGTCACATCCTGAACAGTGCAGCAATCACCCAATGCAGATCTTACAATAAAACGTATATCTCTCAACATACAATAACACACTCTACAAAGCAAGCCATTCTATGTTCGCTACCCTATAGAAAATGCAGTCTACTGTCAATGGTGTCGTATTCAAAACGACAACAGTCCTCATGTTTCATCGAGCCCGGTTATCCCATCAAACGACAACAAACGCTTCCCTGCTTGGGCTTTCATTCACATTTCACAAGGAAACAATGGAACTGATGAATCACCATCAGATAAGTCAGATATGTCAGATAAGTATCGACTCACTTTCCCCACTACTTTCAAAGTGTCAAACATTACAAGGCCTATCATCTCATGGGCCAACAGGAATGAAACAATTAATGAAAAGGAATACAATAATAATCTATTGTATCTAACTACATTAGATACAAACATTAACCGAAACAAAAATTCACACATACTAGGTAGGCCTAGTCAGTAAATCTACAGTATAGGCTTTAGTATACAGAAAATACACACACAAACACACCTATACAGATACAATATGCTACTGTACATACACACACATAGGCTACTGGATACACAGGATACTGGATACACAAGAAAAACAGGCACCCTGTCCATACCTGATTTGGGGTCTTGTTGAAAGGCGGGTCCGGAGGTTTGATGAGCCTGACTGTTGAGTCCTGCGGCCGCTTCTCCCCTTTGGCCATGGCGGAGAGACTGTGTGTGAGCCGCTGGCCGCACGTCTGCGACTGCGTGTGCGTCTGCGTGAAGGGAGTGTGATGACTGTGACTCCGCGTGTGAGCCAGGGAGAGAGGAGTTGCCGGCGGCGGCGCGCCGTGCGCAGGAGTCGGAAAGTGGACGTGGCTCTGGCTCCGCGTGTGTGCGTGAGAGAAGGGCCCCGGCGGGGCGTCCGCGGCGAGCTCCTGCCGCTCCTCCGTGCCAGCGCGGCTGCTCTGCGCGTCCATTCACCCTCTGCTCATGAGGCCGGCCAGCACCAAAACACGCACGCATGAAAACACACGAAAACACGTGCAGAAAACACATGCCTGGCGTCATAATTTAGCGGACACACATAGCCTACATTAAATACACTAACAAAACGCCAAATTCCCTCGTGCACTGTGTAATGCAGGCTATAACAGTCCCAAGTAGGCTACACTGATGGACCGTCAAGGTCCTCGGAGGTTATAACGATTCACTGTGTTTTTAATATTAGTAGGCTACTTCACAATACTGACTTCGCGTGATTACAATAATACATTCTATAGCTTTAATAGTTGCGCTGTCCCGTAAACGCTCGGGTAATTGAATGCATCAATAAACAATCTTCGCAATTCTGACACTTAATAACCTACACAGTCATTCACTAAACATTTTGAATGAACCTACAAAAAATAGCATAGATTTCCTTACCCGGCTGAATGAGAAAAATATCTACTGGATGTTAAATCACGGAAGTCAACGGAGATGGAGAGGGTCGAATAAGGCTCATTCCTTTTGATGGAAAGGAGCATGCAGCGGATGGAGCTGGTCCCCTCTCTCATCTGTTTCTAAACCGCGATGGTTTATATTACCAGCTATGGAACTGCGCCCCACAGTGGCCACGATCGCACATAACACAAAATAAACAATATAATATATTGCGCTTTGATCTTTATGCTATAATAGACGGTGTTATGGACGCCTTAATTGTGTGGAGCGCCCGTTTCCATTACGGTTTACCTGAATGACCGGTCCGTCCCCATAAATCCATGCAATCCGTGCTATGTATGCGGAGCTGCAAATTGGAATGTATGAAATGCAGTTTGTCTTAATTCTGTTGATGATGCGCTGACTCATCGATCTCGCATGCCTGTTGCTGTGTCTCTCTGTGGAAATGGCAGTGTTACGGTGCGTGACAACAACGGTCGTTGGGACTCTGAAAATATTTCGCATAGTTCTCACGTGTGTGTTCGATGCACCTGGTTTCTGTTAAGTGAAGTCAGAGGGTGTTTAGGATAAATTAATGACGTGATTATTTTTAAGATGGGTGTATTTCACTGCTATTAAAGTAGGATAGGCCTATGATTGTGTCTGGTATGGCACGGTATTGTTTTTTATTTTATTTTAGTGGGGCATTTTCAACACACCTGTCTGGAGACACGATGAGTCAAGAATTGAGTAGGCTACAATGGCTACAACCAATAGGCCCTATATGACATAATGCTACAGCATATGGAGGTTTTCAGTTTCATCCTGAGAACAGCTGCCAATATTTCATAGCACTATAAAGGGTAAACAGAATTAGCTTTTAGATGCTTTTAGCGATTCACTCTCATGTCCACAAAGGAGTTGCTTTTACAAGTGGCATCTCATCATCCCAGTCTATATAGTCTAACAGCCACAATCAGGAGACCTGGATTTCTAAAAAATCTTCTGAGACAGCTTAGAAGCACTGACCGTAGAGTCTACGGCGTAGACAATACATTCTACTGCTATAAAAATCATTTTAAGAGCTTTAGTGTCTATATGTTGTAATGGGGAATGTGGAAAATACAGTTCAGGCTTATGACACAGGCCTAAATAGCCTCTGCTGTTCTGAATAGTAATTCAGTGCCTTAGTTTTATTAAATATATAGCACTGGAAGAGTGTCATTTTTCCCGCTTAGCGAGATGCTGTCTGGCTGTCAGTCAAGCGACACATATATTTGCTTGGCTGAGATTTCTTGTTTATAGTAGGGTATGCAAATTGAACCAGCCTGTACAATTATCTGGTTTGAGAGGCTGCAATGTTTTCACTTTGGCTGATTGTTGACTCCTAAAGGTTCATTATTGTTCCAATAAAGAGGATTCAATTCTAAAACGAGCTGGCTACACAGGTTGTCATTTTTCAGAAGGGGCGAGGCAGGGTGTTGAATGTGAAAGTAATATAGTAATGTAACTAATTACTTTTAATACCCAGTAATAAGTAATATTACCTTTTGAAGGAGTAATAACTAGTAACTTATTACAATTCCTGAGTAACTTTCCCAACAATAAAGACATTGTAGCTGCTAGAAGACCTCCTTGGCTAACCCTACCCATCCAAAAGGCTTTGGATTCTCAGCAGCTAAAGAGAAGAACACAGACTCTCTCTGGCCTGGCCTTCTATTGCTTGAAATATTGACCACAGATAATGGTTTTCATCTTGTCCTCAGAGAAAGCAGAATGCCTAGGGAAAGAACATTGTCTGCACACATGCACAAGTGATTGACTACAAAAAATATAAATTTTACCAGGTATATTTGTCTAGTCAGTTACCTAACAAGAGCTCATCTATCCAGATATAATGTCGTATTTCAAGAAACTTACAAGCAAATGCTCAATTGTTCCATTGTCAGTTTAATTAAATTAATATTAGTAAATATTACCTTTAATTTATAATTTCTTTAACTTATTTTTGAAGAGACATGTTTTGCAGTGTGGTATGCGCACCCAGCATTTTTCAACAGAAAATGTATTTGAAATGAAAATTCCTATACATTCAAAGTCTTTGGATTATATTACTTCCCCCCTATCCCCCCTTATTTCCACAAATTTCTTCATGTCAAAGAATTTGTTGCTCTCTGTTGTTCACTGAGACACAATCATTGGCTCACTGTTGCAGTGTAACACTAGTCTGCCCTACACAAAACATTTTGTAATGACTGTAATGAGTTTAATTGTTTATTGTAAAATGCCAGATGCAGTTTAACTTAGACAATGTGCCTATTTAATAAAATCTACCACAAATGAAGCCAAACATACACGCCATGTTGAATCACATTTAGTCAGACCAGACATTTACATGAATATTAGTATTTTCTCTTAATATGAATGAAATTGTCACGATACGCTTATGCAAGAAGCCTCATATAATGTATATTGGTGTAAACACAATAGAGTTCCTTGTTTAGAGTTATAGAGCTTTTAGTATCTCTTAATATTTACCATACACAAACTGGTGATTACAGTTTGGGAAGCCGTGTAAGGTATTGAAAGCATGTAGACATGTATATGGCACACTGACAGACAAAACAAAAGCCACTTGGCAGTGTCAGTTAATTATTGTAGCCTTTCTCTGTTTAATATGTCCTTCACAAAAAACAAAACAAATCAGACACTACATGAGCTTCTGTGAAATTGGAGCTGTTTGAAAGGAACTGAAGACACCGTATGTTGTTAAGCCATACACTTCTTGGGGAACATAAAATAAGGAAGTGGAATGTCCTCAAGTGCAGAACCAGCGTCGGAGAGGGAAGGTGGCAGAGGGTGCTGGGGCGTGGAAAGAAGAAGTCCACGGTGTCAAGTGGCGTGTTGGTGTGACGTCCAGGGGCCCTATTGGTCAGGAGTGTCCAAAGGGGTCCTGTGTGTTCAGGGGTCTCTGGACGATGACAGCGTGGGCTAAATCCGCCTCTTCCAGACTCAGTTCTTCCTCGTTGAGCTCTCGAGAGGGAAGGGACGTTGTCAAAATGAAAGGCGGGCATGTCCTCTGGCAGCGCGCCACAAAGTCTTGAACGTCCCTGATCCTAACAGCATGAGGAAGACAAGCACAAGGGGAAATATAGCAAGACTGGCTAGTAGGTGGTTAGGTTAGATAGTTGCTGTATATGTTAGATATACATAGCATAAATGATGGGCCATTTATGTTACAGCCAGCCCAGTAGTAGTCCTCATTATGGGACCTACGTTGGAAAAAAAACATATGTATGGTAGTCAACGGTGAGAATAAAATAATTTTTATATCCCATTTGCCTTGCGACACAAAGTAGACATATGATGTTTGACTATTTAAAAGAAAATTTTTCGAATCAAGAAAGTCTCAGCTTGTCTAAGTATAAGACTGTGAAAATATGTAATTAGTAAGACTACAAACCCATAAATCGTGTAAGTGATGTCAAGACGTTTTCGCACCACAATCCACAAGCCGAAGAAATTATTGTTTTGGTGACGTGTTGCGTGAGATGAATGTTGTAGTTCGCTGTGCGGTTACACACAAAACTAAAGATTACTTTATAGTTTCCCAACAAACTGCAACATTCTTGACCTGAACAATTAGCTTTTAAATAGACAAACATATGTGTACGTCGTGTCACAAATCAAAAGGGATAACATTTTTTATTAATTCTCGCAGTTGACTACCAGAAGTGACTATATGGTAGCCACATGACAGACAGCAATAATAAATAGATGACAAAAAAATAAATATACAACAACATACCATACCGAGGACAACATCCATTATTTATCACAACCCCGCCCCCATCTACAAGGCATCCTATAGCACCCTATGGCTCTCACACGCTGAAGGTAAGAAGGGCTCAGAGGCTGCAATCCTGTTTGCCGCTAACCCTCTGAGTTACGCTATCCCTCCCTGGGGAATTTCATAGATCCACTCCACTGCTCCGGCTCAGATTGTGTTTTCTGAAGGCCCATGCACTGTGTTGAGGAATGGGGGGGGGTAATAACATGTCATGTCAAGAACCACCTCGTCACAATCCACCTTGATACCTCGACTAGTAACAATATATATATTCTTCCTTCTCTACTTCCTCCTTTTCTTTAGGAATAAGCACATTCTTGTGTAGGCTATTAGCAATCATTTTAGCAATCATTTTGAAGACTGAATGATAGATTGTTAAGCTGTTAGCCCTTAGGACATGCTGCTGTTAACCGATTGTTGTTAACAAATGCTGGCGTCCTGTTCATTCTATTGTCAAATGTAGGATCGTAGCATTGTACTAAATTATGTAAATGTAATGTGCCATGCTGCACTGTCTGCAGTAGGGTTAGCGTGCCTGCAGAAGTTAAACATTTTCGACAGCATGGTTCATGGAGAGGCAAAACCTATGGCAAATTAGTTCCAGGAAGTGCTTGCTGGCCAATTTGAATATTTATATGTAATTAGTAGTCAATAAATGCACCGATTTATGTTTAAAATATAATTTTTAGGGTACTTTTAGTATTTAGGCTCTCTTCCAGGAACAATTTTGAGGCTCTGTTGCTGTGAAAAAAACGGTCCATTGGGGTGAATGGAGATGACGCAACTCTCTCTTTATATGGCTCTGGGTGCCTGTATGTATGATGTATGAGCCTCATGCACTGCCACAATGAGATGACACATTACATAATGCCCAGAACTGATCCAAGCTCCACCCATTTTCTCCTGTCCTCCAATAACAGTTGAGCATTTTTTGGATCTGAAATAAACTCTGTTTTCCTGTTAGAGAGCCGAAGTCAAAACAGAATCCCCTCAGAATCTCTGCCCCACACACACACACTTCAGAGGCTACAGGGTATTGTTGTGTGGTGCAGCCTGCACCACTTTCATTGTGCTCCCATTTACTAAGGCAGAGCTGTGCAGAAACACCAGATTATTTTTTTGCCTTTAAATCCAAGGCTGTGTAGAAGTATCGTATTCGTTTTTCAACACGTAGGGAACTGTAAGCTAGCGAAATGGGAGGAGATATTTGGTGAATTTGACAAAACGTTTATTAGCTTACATTTAGCTTGCAATAGCTTACTTTACCTTTAAGCCTTGACACACGGTTATACGCACCGATGGGATAGGTTAAATCTCTGCACCAGCCGCCTGCCGTCAACCAACCAGATCTGCAGTGAGGTGACGGGGAGGCCGTGGTCAAGCGTTACCATGGGAATAGGAAGGGATTCTCCATCCTCGTGCACAGATGGTGATCGAGCAACCACTCTGGGTGCAACGCTGGGACAGGGATCGGAAAGGTTCTGTTACCGTACACCCTCGTGTGTCTCAACAATAGCTCTGTCGGTGCGGAGACACACAGTTCTAGAACAAAACTAGGAGAAGCAGCATTTAGCTACTAAAAATAGCCAGAATAAACTTCCAGAAGACGTGAGACATGCTCCAACAATAACGCATTTCAAATCCAGACTTAAACATTTACAGTATGTTGCTTTATGCTGAACTGAAACCTTGCACTGTGATGTATGCTATGCTGCACAACTTTATCATTATTCATTTATTTTTATATCTTACTATTCTATACTGTTATTCTTTCATTTCATCTAAATAAAGTGCATTGCCTAAACCATATATATAAACACTTGCACTGGTACATCAAAATTACATGTCTGCCTGACAGCAACAGAATCTCCCATAATTTTTCCATGATATACCTGGATTTATAGCTACATCTAGTGGCATATGGCAGAAATGGATATTATTCTTTGGAATAATGGTATTTTTTCTAGCAATACATTTTTGGTTAAGGTCTTTTAATTGTATTGTCAACATCCAACAAATTTATGCGTTTATGACACTTCTGAGTAATTTCAGCTACTGTTGGCCTTAAATAATACTTTCTAAATATGATATATCCCGAATATAAACACATACTGCTACTTCAAACAGTTTCAGAACAAATCCTCTCACCTAAGAGCCTCATAAGACTTAACAGACACAAACAGACACAACACGCATCCTTCGCACCTGCCAAGCCGGTACCCTCGACCACTGAAAGGGTGAAATGTCTTCTTCTTGGGGACGTAGTTCTCCTCCGTCAGGTCCTCCACATTAATCTCCAGCTCGTGCTCTTCCGCTCTGCTCTCCCACTCTGAAGGTAGCTCTCTGGGACACATAACATTACAGGCCGTAGAGATGGAGCGCAACACGTCATACGCCAAGTTGACGCAATTTCTGACTTGTATCAAAAAATGTAATCATGCCTAAAGGTTCACCATGCCAAAGGATTATTGTAGCACATTCTATGTCCACCAGTCACCACACGCAAACATAATAAGTGGATGGATCCCACGGTTGTCCCATGTTTCCCTGATACGCCTCATCTTGTCTTTAACTTTACAGGAGGGCCAAAACAAAAATGTTCAATTTACATGCACCTTTTTGGTAGAACCATTTCATTCATCTCACCTAAATGCATGGGCCCATCTGGTGACAATATGAACAAAGCATTACATACAGTTTTAAATAAATAACAATCTATTGTGATAAAATAAAAATATCCTTACCACATGCTTTCCAAATATACATGTCTCGATGCCGAAAGGACATAGGTGCAATTATGCCTTTTTGGCACTAAATGGCTTAGTATGTTCAGTATTTAAGTATTTTTGTTTTCAATTAATAACTCTAAATTGATTAAGAATTCACTTGTGCCCTTTTGGCAGTAGAAAGAGCTCATCGAGAGCTTTAATTTGACATATGCATCAACGAGTCCGGACAGGGTTGTGCGCTTCACCTTACCCACGTTTAATGGCCTCCAGGAAGTCCTGGTTCTCTGGCACGGTGTAGCTGCGGAACTCCTCCTCATCGTTGATGGTGAAGCCGTCCTTCCAAAGCCTCACAACAAGTTCGACCTGAGAGACAAGCGAGAGCTATACATAAACTAGCCCAGGTCAGACCCATACACACAGGCCAGGCATGCAAAGCTACAAACTGTAGCCATAGTTCAGCCTTTTTAACCTTTGAACTTCCTGTGGCATCGCTGCAGATCTTCTCCACCTCATCCAGAAGATCTTCCACAGAGAAACTACGGCTGATTGGCACTTCCTCATCTTCATTATTTTCTAGGTCCACCATTTGAGTAAAAAGCAAGATAGGAACTTACCCAATTAATTATGCCAAAGAATAGTTTTCCAGTAGCATAATATATTATTTTTTTAATATAGGCTATAATATGGCAGGGCTGTGTAATTGGCTCTGAACCATACAAAACAAATATTGAATAGCATATCTTTATTCGTAATTACTGTTACAGGTGCTTAATAACACATGCCAATGCCAACGATATGTCTCTGGTCCTGCAGTGCATATTGAACTGGAGGACTGACTGCAAAACTCACCACTTTTCATCTTTCTCACTGGCTACTGTGTCGACGTCTTTCATTGTGTTGTTTGTCATCTAAGATAAAGTAACATGTTATGTTGGGCAAGCTGCTAACAAATAGCCTTAGATGCACAGCGATATGACAGCTTGTAGGTAATTTAGAATGCTTAACATGAAGATCATTATTTCAGTTCAAATTAAATATGGAAGACTCACTAGAATAACAGATGCTATCCATTTAAAAAGACAGTTTAGCAAAACGCAGGGGGCACTAACTACATCGATAAACGAGCAAGCTGTCAATATGTACGGCGGAGTCAAGCAAGAACCACGCCGCGGAGCATCACACACAGGCCCGAATCCGACGTAGGCAGGCAACGGTAGGCAAAGTAGGCTAAAACACGTTATAAAAAGATATGACAACGCTCCCTTGCATGCGTTTAACAACGTCGATATGAAAATACAGCTTTACCAGTTTGCAGTTTCTCGTCAATGCCGATCTACAGACACGCACGCAGCCATAAAAGTATAAAACGCAGCGTCCCCCTCTATCTGGCGAGCTATGTCCGTGACGTCATCGCAGCGCCCTCCTACTGCCGTGATGCAACTGAACTGCATGATGCTGAGCTCAGCAAAAACTCGTGTGTGTGTGAGGGTGAAACTCTAGACTGACCAACATTGACATATTGATTCTATTGGCATATCATAACCAGCCGAGTGAGCGAGTGATGACAATTTCAGCTCATATCATGTAATAAAATAAAAGAAACATACTGCAATTGGGGGGGGGGGCTTAATAACACCTCGATGTAACTGCTTTTATGGGTCCTTTTTGCTTTTCGTCAACAGATGGGAGGGACGTTCAGTTGCATAGAATATATTAATTTCCTCTCTCTCGCACACACACACACACACACACACACTGTGAACCTCTATGACAGACTCGTCTTTTAGAATTGAATTAGTAACTATTACCAACACTTTCTATAACCTTCAGTCGCAGAGGTGAAGCCCCCAAGCACCTCTGGGCGCAGGGCCCCCAAGCAATATTATGATTTCACCTGTATAGGTGTAACCGGTTAGTCTTGCGTTGTGTTGATAAGAACGCACACCCACACCAAAACACTCTCGGAGGCAGTCTCCATTTAATTCTCTCCCATGGAGATCAACAACAAAAGGGGAGAGCTGTCGGCGGGAGATGTTATTTATATACACAGTGTTACAACATTTAAGGAACGCAGGAATGGTGAATGTTCTTAAACGTTCCACAGATTAACTGAAGGCATGTCAGGTTAAAACTATAAACATATTTTGGGAAATTATTATATTTACATACATTTATTGCTAATGTATAACTGACCCTGTTACATAGGCTACACTATACAACAGCACATGGGCTAATTGAACATGAAATAGCCTACCCTGGTCGGGGATACAATATTTGTAGGTTATAATAATTGTATAATCAAGCTATAATTAACATTTAACTGTTGTGCCGTTTTAGCATATATGCTTTATCAGAAGTGACATACAGACAGTAAAGAGGATCGAATTGATTGATTCAGCTATAGCCGCCTATTCAAAGTAAATGATGAAAATAACTTTAACAAGCAGGGCATATAAATAAATCTAACCAATAGCCTACTTAATTTGTATTAGAACAATTTGTGTGAGCACCACATATTTTACAGACGCCAGTGAAACGAATACACCTGCCGGACAAATCCACCTATCACGGCGGATCTGGACCCTGGAGTTGAGCCTGTCTGCTCACGGCGGAGCGATACAGTGAAAGAGAAAGAGAAATGGCGCCTCGATGTAGCGCTCACTGAGCCAGTGTTTGGAGAGGATAGAGAGCTTTAGTAAGGGTAGACACAAGGAGAAAATATGGTGAACACACGAAAGAGTTCCCGACCCCAGCCGAGCAGTCCATTCATCTCCTCCAGGACTAGGTCTTCGGCGAGACATGACCCAAACTCAGAGGAACATGTAAGAGCCGGGTTCTTTTCTTTGCCGGCTAGTTACCGTAGCCTGCTATGCTAAGTAGCTGCTGTACGGGAGCTAACGGTGGCCTCTAGGTGTTTCACAATGCATATTTCACACCGAAAAACGCCACAGTTTATCTTGACAACTTCTAAATGCGTTAGACGACACATAACATACTTGTATGGATAAGTTTTTAGGCGTGCCACTTGCATACGGAGCAATGCTGTCAAATTTCAGACTAGCCCTGTTAAGTCGGGGCTAGCACCAAGTTGAGTTCCCTTTGTGTTTTGGTAATGTGTGCCCGGCTGGCTTGTCTTCCTTTTGTCTGCATGAAATAACACTGCAAGTTACTACAGGGGTCAATGGCCCGCAACACACTTGCTACGGTCTTGCATGCTCTTCTTTGCTAAGTAGAAAATCGTTTTTGCGGCTAATGTAAGATTTTAGCGTTAGTTAAGCATGTGTTACTGGGTTAAGGCTAACCTAGCTAGCTTGCTGTGGGGGAAGGGAGTCCTAGGTTCACAACAGTTTGGCTGGCTCTAGTCTTTTATTTAGCAAACTCGGTGAACTTGAATAACACAAGACCACTTAAAATGTGTTATTCATTCAGTGTTTTTACGCCACTGGTGCGATAACGTGTAGTTTATATGCACTGACGACATAAACAACTTTATTTACTTTAATCGCATGAACCATTGCCACTGCCACCTTGTCAGTGTCTTTGACGTGAAAATGTAAACACTGACGCGATAGATGTTATTGAGTTTATCTGTTATTACAACGCAACAAAAGTCTGGACTCTAGTTATTGCCCATCTTTATAATTCATGTCATGTGAACTCAGTAGTATTCACTGACTTATCACAAGTGTGTCTATAAGTCCAACAAGTGGGTGGCGACCTAAACAAACGAGAGATTAAAATGAAAGAGATGAAATTAGACAGAATGTCATGTTCCCCGTATTTTTGCCTGTGGTTATTTTGGCATTACAGTTTTAGTACCAATTCTCAATAGGTCACATTCATTGGACAATTAATTTAGGCTAATGAAATGCGAATGCTATGACAAATCTTATAGGCAGACCCAGTAGGCTTAATAGTTTATGCAATGCTTGGTAGTGGCACTATGTAAGTGTGGATCTTCAGTAGCTGCCTGATAGAATCAAGACTGTCCCTATCTGGCATTGGCACAGTTGCCTATGACAACAGTGGACAGATTCTCTTGAGCGGTGAAGCTGACCTGTAAATGGAGCGTTTGCATCAGGGGCTTGCATCTGGCTTGTGGTGCTCAAGGACTTTGTTACTGATATGTTATTTCCTGGCTTCCCAATGCCAGATTCCTGCCTGGTTTATAACTTTTTAATGTCCATTTGCCTTTCAGGATGTTTTGTTATTAGTATGGGCTGGATTCCACCTCTAAGTTAGACCGGAACATTTGTTTTCATTTTGCTCTAAATGAAAGATGAATAATGACACTATATTTTGTAATAAATTCTGAATGTCCATGCAAGCATAGATGTTTGAGAACAAACCTGAGAGATGGCTGTTTAATACACATAACCCTCCTCAGCACCAAAGAGCTAATCGCCGCGTTTCATAACAGCTGAAACATTAACTCATTAACCCAATAGCGTTGTTGCACTAACTAAGTGCATATCTACACAGTAGTAGAAGTATGATCTTTGAGAGAGAGAAAACAATTATTTTTTTACCTTATTTTTGGGACAAAGTCACTAAACCTGCGTTTTAACAGGCTTTTAATCATATTTTGAAGGTGATTTCCCTTTCTCCTCATACTCGTTAGCCTGTAATAACTGGCTGGAGGCGTTACCAAGATGGCTTTTCACCACACCTCCCCATATGTCTTCTCTCCCTCTCACCCCCATCTTTTTTATCTCTTGTCATCTCTCTCTTTCCCCCTGTCTTTCTTTCTCTCTTTTCTCCCTGTCTCTGTCTCTCTCTCTTTACTCCCTGTTTCTCTTTTTCTCCCCTGTCTCTCTTTTCTTCTCTCTCTATCTTCCCTCCTCTCTCTCTCTCCCATCTCTATCTCCCCCCCCTCTCTCTTTCTTTCCTCCGTTTCTCTCTCTCTCTCTGTCTCCTCCCACCCCCCTACCACCACCAGAAGGAGCCCAGCAGTGATGTGAGTAGCCCCAGCAGCCCCCGCCTGACGCCCCCAACCAAGCGTGCCTGCAGGCAGCTCACTCCCAGCTCCAGTGACACCTCCTCTTCCCCGCAGAGCAAGGGTCAGAGGGTCAGCTGGGACATTCCAACCTACCGCACCAGGTGTGTGAGTGATCATGTGTGCGTGCTTGTCTGTGTGCGTCTGCGTGCGTGTGTGTGTGTGTGTGTACGTCTGTGCTGTGTGTAAAAGGACTGGGAACAATTTTGAAATAATTATTGTAGTTGTCTTTTGCATCACAATTTCTAATGGACTTCCATTTTGATCTTCTCATCTCCAGGTTGTCTTCTCGCACAATGCAAAATGGGCATGGTAATGTCACTTTGTTTTATTATTATTATTATTATTATTATTATTATTTGTGTTATTTAAACAATACAACTCTGCTGTTAATAGCAGCTGTTAACACGGAATTGTGAAAGTTGACCATTTCCCATTATATCCCAATCTGGGCTAAATTTCGAGGTGTTTTCAAATATTTAAACGTCTTTAAAATTGTTGGATTTTTAAAGTAACCCTTAGTCCAGCGTCCAATTGTGTGTTTGCTGAGAACTAACTCCTCAGACCATTTGTGTGTGTTGCAAACATTCACACTTAACTCTCAGCAAAGGGAAAACTGGTTTGGAAAATGTTGGCGAACTTTGCTTTGATTTGCCAGTTTGAACGCACCTCAGATTTTGTCCCAGGTCCCACATCATATTAGATAGTAACCAATCGTCTCTGACCTGTCTCCCAAACGAAAAACTGTGTTGAAAATGTTTCCTTTTTCCTGATTTTGAACGCAGCTCACAAGAGCCACCGTGAGGGCGAGAGTGGCGACCACTCCCACATGAACGGCCATGTCGAGCTGAAGAGAAGCTGCCGCGTGCGGAAGAGCCAGTTCGCGCACCTTAACCAGAGCCTGCTGTTTGACCAGCTGGTGAACAGGTGTGCGGTTCAAGCAGTGCTCGCTGCGTTATCTCTCCACACGCTAGAGGATTTTTACTTCTGAAACGACACATTTGGCAGTTGGAGGCATACCGTCCCTCTCCCCCCCAAAAAAGAACCAATTAGTGTTCCTAATAACAGTCCGGAGTTGTTCAGTGATGGCTACCGAGTGGCAATACTTGGCAATAAGGACTTTGGCGTGGAGGCTGTGTTGAATGTGGCTTCTAATGGGCTATTTACCAATAGGCCAACAAAGGTGCTATATATGATATTGTAAACATTATTATACCAGAATAGCACTATTTTCTATATAGGAAGTAGGGCAGGACTATACGGCAAAAATTTATATCACAATATATTTCCTAATTTCAGTCGATACGATATAATTCCAATATCGAATATAAGCCTCGAATATGAGCCTCAGAAATACTGGTAAGAATGCCCACAACTGAGTACTTAGAATCTTCTGAATCTCCTATAAAACTATATTTTAGAAATAAAAAAGTTGAAAATAGGTTCACCTTTTAGCCTTCATACAAACAAGAAATGTGAAATCTAAGTCAAATAAATAAAAACTCTCAACTGTGTTATACATTTTTCTTAGTATTCATAATATATGAAGTCTGCCAGTAGGTGTCAGCAGCGTTCTGGTGTGCGTGTGACTGGATCTGTAATCCCATGAATTAGAGCAGATAAATTCCACCCAAGACGTGACTGAATGTTAGTGGAGGAAGCTGACATAATATGTAATATTTAGCCTTTGTGTTACATTTGCTGTTAAGTGAGAGAGTTACTATAAATGTTTGGCACGTGAAAACAGCCCACTACTGCTTAGCATTGGCTGCGTGTCTAATGGTGTTCATCACACACATAGTTTCTTTTATTTCTGTTCGCCTTGAATACATCTGACTGCTGTGCCCGTCTTTCAGTGACAAATGCTGTGTAATGTTTATCCTATTGAATTAATGGATATAAATTTAAGAATTATATCACCGTTATTGAAAAATGTTTTATCGCATATATAATGATATTGAATTAATGTCCAGCCCTAATAGGAATATAATGGAGTAATTGTGTCCTGAGCAGAGAATGACAGAATGACATCACGTTCCCTCTGTGTGTGTTGTAATCTGAGCTCCTCTGGAGCATTTGTCTTGGTTTGAGATGCTGGTGTGCTTAGTGTTACATCTAGTGGTAGAAAGTCGTATTGAGCCACTTGAAGCCGTTATATGATAACACCTTTTGACTTCTTTAGAGACTGCTAGCTGGATAAACGGTCGTCAGTCAGCCAAGCATTTTAATCTAACACCACATGCTGTACAGTCATTTAAAACAATAAAGCAGATGTTATGTTTGTTCCTGGGGAACATCCAGTTATAAACTGGTTTGATTGGATAAAACTACCGACATTACGTGGCAAATATGACACATGGGCAACATCACCAGTGTGCTCAATGCAGGAAAGGTATGAAGGAGGTAACACACCGAAGGAGGTAACACACCGATGCAGGATGTATGAACCTTATTTTGGGGCATTCACATTTAACCATTCAATTAGGTAAGGGCCTGATCTTGTTAGCTGTCCGGGAGTGTTACCAAGGTGGCTGCTGAGGCTGCTTTACATATTGAATGTGTACTTGTGTACCTTTTCACTGAAATTCTATTGTATTGCGTTGAGTTTGCAACATTGTGTTGCGTCTGGTGAAGGGCAACGCACGTGTTAAAATAATCCAACTCATGCATTACAATGCGTGTGTAATCGTGACCTGGATGTACTTAAAATTAAGCTGTGGTTAATTTTATTGGTGAAAATTGTGCTGCATTAATAATCACATTTCGCCTGGAGCAATGTCAGCTTCAGTCGGGCTTCATTACGTTGGTTTATTAGGAGCTGCCATGGGACCAGCTAGCATCACCACACCAACTATAATAGTAGTTGTGTACAATGTTGCAATGTATTGGTTGCGTGAGAGAACTATGCAGCGTAGGGAAATCTACGCATCCAATACGTAAGCGGCTTTAGAGCTCTAAAACATAATAATCCTATACTTCGACACAGACAGGGCTCCGTAAATAGGAAAACACTGACAATTATAAAGGCTCTAAAACTAAATGTCTCCAGGTTAGAGCTCTAAAACAAAATGTCTCCTCTGTTAAACACTGCCACGTATAAGGGCTCTAAAACAAAATGTCTCCAGGTTAGAGCTCTAAAACTAAATGTCTCCTCTTTTAAGCACTGCCACGTATAAGGGCTCTAAAACAAAATGTCCTCCTGTGTGTTAAGCACTGCCGAGGCCGTCCTGCAGGAGATGGACAACATCAGCAGCATTCGGCAGAATCGCGAGGTGGAGCGTCTCCGCATGTGGACCGGGGAAACAGAGGAGGTACGGCAGCACGCCGGCAATGCGGTCGCTCCCGGCAACATGCGAACGACGCGCCGGTCTTAAAAGCGAAACAAACCACAACCAAACAAACTTATTTCTTTTTTTTTTTTTCCTTCTCAGGAGAACATGGACATGTACTCCCGGGTGAAGCGCAGGAAGTCTCTGCGGAGGAACACCTTCAGCATGCCGACGCACCACAAAGTGATGAAGAAGAAGAAGAAGACTACGACGACTGTGCAGGAAGAAGATGGGACAGAGGGTCAGTATTTGTCAGGACCATGGGTCGGGCATTGGTGGGTAGGCGGGCAGGCGGGGTCCTGCAATGGTGACGCCAATTCTGCTTCTGCCTGAAATGTAATAGAAAATATTGAAAACAGCAAATATAGATTTTTCAAAAAAATTATTTAAATATTATTATTATTTATTTTATTTTGTTGCATTACGAGCGTACAAAAAATATATTTTTTAAACATTATTTAAATATTATTATTTATTTGATTTCTTTGCTTTACGAGCGTACAAAAAAATAATATTTTCAGCAAATCTCTACCAGTTTTGTGTTTGTGAAACACATGGCAATACAAAAAGTATTTATATAAGATCTATAATTTAGCTATCTGTAGCAGGTCTTCTCAACTTTAACATCTGACCAATAAAAAGCGAGGGCTAAGTTATTGACAAACTTGATCATTACGCCACTCAGAGTAGGATGGGTTATGGCGTCACAATAGTAGAATTAGTAACATACATATAGTTTGTTATAGTTTATTTTAGTCTATGGTGCTACTCTTTATGCTATACACTCTATAGTTCTATTTAGGGCTGTATTATTGTTAAGAATCTGTCGATTCGATACACATCACGATACAGGGGCCACAATGTGATACTGTAAGCACGACAATCTATAGCGATTTCAAAATTTTTTAAAACCGTCATAGCAATGCTAATGTGTTGCGCCGACGCGAAAACAATAACAAGCACTTGTGTAAACTTGCTCAGGGACTTAGCTTTAAGCTAAATATGGTAATAAACATCTTTTCTCTCTTTTGAAGTTAATGTATTTTGTACATTGTCCCTTTTTTTTTAGTAAAATGTTTCAATCGGTATCGTGATTTAGGGAGTCGATACAGTATCGCAAACCGATATATCACGATACTCAAATGTATCGATATTTTCTTACACCCCTATTTCTACTATGTTTTCAGAGTCTCACGAAGAGGAGGAGGACGTTGAGGATGAGGATGATGATGACGAGGATGATGACGATGAAGGGGATGACGTGGAGGAGGCGGGCGAAGAAAACGACAGGCCATATAACCTGAGGCAGCGGAAGACAGTGCAGAGATACGAGGCGCCCCCTATTGGTTAGACACCTCGGCTCGTGTTTTGTTAGTGCTGGTGTGTGTGTGTGTGAGAGAAATATAATTCATGTGCATTTTTTTTTTCTCCCCACATTTGCGTTCACAGAGCCTGTGAACAGAAAGCAGAGCAACCCTTCACTCTTTGACACTCACAGGTCCCCAGCAAGGAGAAGCCATATTAGGTGGGTCAGGCAAAACACCACGCTAATTAAGCCTTGTGACTAATGACAGAGACGTTATATAGAGGAGACATGCCACTTAGAGACGTTATATAGAGGAGACATGCCACTTAGACGTTATATAGAGGAGGCATGCCACTTAGACGTTATATAGAGGAGGCATGCCACTTAGAGACGTTATATAGAGGA
>JAODUH010019003.1:0-26047 GCA_027564835.1 Typhlichthys subterraneus | reverse complement strand
TATGAAATGACACCTTTTTTACAAATATAAATATATATATATATATATATATATATATATATATATATAATATCCTCATCCTGCAGGTAACAATGACATGGTAAACACTTTGCCATTTAGGACTGCAGTGTAGTGTTCCAAATACAGTAGCATACACCGTTTGAGATGCAGTGTTGGCAGAACTGCCAAGAGGTGGATGTACAAGTGATAACCCAGCTACATCCTTCAGTTCCTCGTTGCTTCCCTCCTTTCCTCAGTTCCCTGCCTTCTGTAACTCCTATCCTCTATCAGTCAATGCTTCTCTTGGCTTTGACTCTTGGATTCACGCTACTGGTTGAACAAAGGTAACGTTAAACTAACATTGCTGTTTGACACAGACATATATTGACAACATTTAGCTTTGCCTCTCCCACACCCACACAGCCTTCTGATACTTCCAAACACTACACATTACACAATTGTTTCTGCCAGAAATACATGTTTTTGTGCCTCTTCACCATCTTAGAATGCCATTCTGCAATTGGTTACATATTAACTATCAATTATGAAAAGTAGAAGCAGCGAATGTAGCTCTTAAACATTAGCTATGTGATGGTTGAAAAGTTTAAACTTGGCTTTAAACAATGTACAATAGGACATTTATGTCCAGATGGACTCACTTTAGCAATCTAAATCTAAGTCCTTTTTTTGCACTTTGATGTAATTCTTTTTTGCAAGTTGAGCCTCTTAGCAGGTGGCAGCCAGCCCCAAGAGGTGAGAAAAGCAGTATCTGCCAGTTCCAGAAATGTTCCTTGCATTAGTTTCTATTAGCTGGTTGTTTTTGCTTTAGCCCCTCTCTGGTCAGCATTGTTCACATTGTGCACGACTACCTACAGTCACACGATGCCTTAATTTACCGGCCCGTTTCTCTTTCCTTTTCATTGAGTGTTCTCCATTCACACACATTTTCATCCAACCATTTGAAAAGTTCTTGATGGGGTGTTTGACACCCTGCAAATCTGCTGGTAAACCACAAGAACCCATAGAGAACATACATTAGTTGTCTGGCCTATATTGTTTAAGCAAGCATAAGAGCATGGTCTAGTCCTAAGGAGAGAATGAGCCAGGGCAAACTGAGAAAGACCCTTCTGGTGTATTAGTATTTGTGTCCGTACCTGTCAGCTGGCCCACCAGGGGGCGCTCAGTCAGCCAGATGTTCAAATGGCACACTGACCTGATTGGGGAAAGAAAAAAAAATACATTTAGGACATTATAGAACATACTGTAGGCCCTTGAGAGAAAGGCCGTTGGGAATTCTGAAGGCCTAAAGGAGATCAGACTGTCAGTCTGTATACTGCTAAATGTTACTGTATACCATACTGGTTATACAGCATGGTATACATAGTACACTAAATATACATTAATACACTAAATATTACTCCTGTTTTGCTTAGACACCAAAAGAGAATACTAACAGGGGATGTATGATATTACATAATGCACTTTGGTGGACAGATTTAATCAATCTAATTAGAATTGCATAATTCCTTTACTGAAATATTTAAAAGTACTTAACCCCAGCCAAAAAAAACAATTCCCATGGGCATACACTATTCAGTGATAAAGTATTGAAAAGTAGATTATTAAGTGTAATTGTTATGTTGTGGATTTATTCACAGGCCACTGAACAGTTAGCAAACACTATAGAACACATGCTTTTACTAAACAGAACTCAAAAAAAGGGCCGGTCTTTGTTTAGCCAACGTCAGACCTGTTTTTCCTGCAGTGAAGACAACACTTGCATTGAGTCAGAGATTTAAGGAGGTCCTGTAGAAAAAAAAAAAAGGTCTGTGTTGGCTGTGCTCATTTCTACCTGTGATGCAGTGATGCGTGATTGGTCAAGGCGTGCGTTGAGGTCAGAGGAGGAAACGTTGGCTGGGGCTCCACGATGAAGCCTCATGGCCACCTTCCTCTCACGCTCTGCACGGGACACTGCCTGGGGAGACCGGTTACCTACTGTACACACACACACACACTTTATACCATCTTACCAGAGCACAGAGTTTTGCCTGTCTACCTTGAAATTTACAGTCAGGAATTCTCATAAATAGAATTAGAAATAGAAAAGTATATTTACAGCTTATACTGTATGTCCTTTAAAAGCAGGGATAGTCATTCTCCAAAACACTTGCTAACTTAATTCTCACGCCACGCTATACATTGAAACGCATTGTTAAGCAAAGCGGCTTTGTTGTTGTGAGCGGTGTTCGTCACTTTATGTTCCTATTTACGGAGCCAGGGCTGTGTAGATGTATCAGATTATGTTTTTAAAACGCACAGAGAACGGTAAAATATCAAAATGCGAGGAGATATTTGGCTAATTTGACAAAAAGTGTATTATCTTACAATTAGCTTGCAACAACATCCAAAGATCACGTTGTTCAAATACTTAAAAGGTGTAGTAAGCAATGCTGGAGAAAGATTGTTGATATTTGATCTTATCAAAACAAAAACACCTCGTCCTTTTAGGGTGTTCCCTCAGAAGATCCGCCCCCCAAATTGGACAGACACTGTCAAGGCTGGGATAGTGTTGTGTGGTGTGGTCTGCACCGCATTGTTTGTGTTCCCATTTACAGACAGTGTAGAACGTAGAAACGCCAGAATATCTTTTCAGCGCTCACAAAGATCAGGCAGTTAGCGAACGTGCATGCGTAAAATTGTTCTCCCCCCCCCCCCTTTAAAATGCGTAGTGTGTCAAATCTAGTAGACACAGTAATACAGCTAGTTTAATATGTGGCTTGATATTTGTACGTGTGTTACCTGACTGCTGGACCCCACGTGGGGCTGGGTTTACAGGGATGGCTGCCTCAGGGACGTTCCGAACCCTGTCGCCCGCAGATGGATTTGGACCGGGGGGCACAGCGCGGCCCGCTGCTCCCCCTCTCTGGCCTCCCCCTGCTCGATCCTCTCCTTCTTTCCCCTCCCGTCTCTCCCGTTCTCCATCCTCCGCTGTCTTGCTGGCCCCCTGCAAAACAAAACAAGAGAACAGTGAATGTCCAGAGTCCAGACAGTCTAGGAACGGTGTTGGGTGTCATACTGAAGTGCTTTGTGACTAAAACGCACTGGAGATCACGATAGACCTTTCCAACCTGTCATTCACGCGTCAATAATAACCAATCAGATTATCGGATTTTCCTTAGCCAGTGTGTTTTGTCCCACAAACAAAGCAGCTGATGTCCCACAAACAAAGCCGTTACTAGACTACTAGTACGCCGTGGGGTAGATTCACAGGGCACTATATTGCTAAATAAATGATTTGGCACCCTTATAATTTCTTATTAGATGTGCTTCAGGAATGTGCTATTTCAACGGGATATCATGCCAGAGTCAGACTATAGTGTACGGTACCATACAGCAGAGAGCTCATCCTATTTTCAAACCAGAAACACAGTTGCCTAAACTAAAGTTATGGTGTAATAAAAGATTGTGGGAGGTGGCTGAACTGAACGTGAACAACATCAGTAAGATATGGTAAAATAGGCATTCACATTTAGTACCGTTACTGGCTACGTACTTGGCTGTTGTAACTGAAGAATAGCATTAACAGCCAGTGTTGAATCTCATGTTGTGAAAACCGGTAGGTACGGTTCAGTATATCCTTAACTAAAGAAGTAAACCGAGTGACATGGTGGACTCATTTGGCAAGAAGCTCACTGCAATGCTGGTATTATTTGGAATACGAGAGAGAATATCTAATGGTCCACAAGCTACAAAGGTTTGTGGGACATTAGCAACCGTAACCAAGGTGGACGGGTCTTACAGCCCGAGTGATAAAGGTCTATTACTGTAGGCCATGAGGTAAGACTAATACACGGTCTGTCAAATTTACCTCATGTCCTATTGCTGCCCGTTCTCTGTGTGTGCTGAAAATACAACCTCTCCAGAATTACAAAAACATTTAAATAGTGGCCAAAAGCCTTTTGGGACTAGATGTATTATTTTCAATCTAGTTTCACCTTTAATAATGCATACATTTTTCCAGTAGTACACTGTACATTTGGCCGGCTGGCTTCATGACTCCTTCATGTCAATTTCATAATGTGGACCATGGTTCAACAAATGAACCATGAATCATTGAATCACCAGACCAGAGGAACTTGGATTGAGCATTAACATGAACTCACAAACTTGAGTGTGTTCCAGTCAAAGACGTAGTCGTAGGAGAAGCCCTGGCGATGGAACAGGTTCCTGAAGATCTGTCTCAGGAAGGTGTAGTCCGGCTTGTCATCGAAACACATCGAGCGACAGAAGTTCAGGTAGGTGCAGAACTCGGCTGATTGAAGTATACACATACAGCACACATACAGATACTATAATAAATAGTATGTAATAAAAGCAATAACTATATGACAGAATAGAAAACAACTGGTAAATACATGTACAGTACATATAATAAATATACTGTATATAATGCACTTTAATTATTTATCTCAACAAAATTAATATACTATTAAAGCGCCAGGTTCAGCCACACTGGCGGAGGGATACGTTCTGTCTAGCAGTGGACTCACAGGGGTAGCCTTTGCAGAGCACCTCGATGGGGGTGGACATCTTCTTCTCACTGATGCGATGGTACTTCTGCATCTTGGTGACGGCCTTGAGGCCCTGCCAGGGCAGGGAGCCCAGGTTGAAGTACATGAGGACGTAGCCCAGGGACTCCAGGTCGTCTCTCCTGGACTGCTCTGCAGGGGTGGGGTAGAGAGAGAGAGAAAGAGTGAGAGGGAGAGAGCAAAGGAAGAAGGTGTTACAGGAATATAATATAATAAAGAATAAAATATAATTACCGTATATATACATTTAAACAAATACTACCAAATACAACATAAAAAAGGTGTGTACGTGCGTTCGTACCGAAGCCCAGGTGAGTGTTGATGGAGGCGTAGCGGGCGGTGCCCGTCAGGTTCTTGTTCTCGCGGTAGGGGATGTGCTGATGTGTGCGGGCATCCCGGTACTTCTTGGCCAGACCAAAGTCTATGATGTACACCAGGTTGCCCTTCTTGCCCAGCCCCATTAGGAAGTTGTCAGGTTTCACGTCCCTGTGGATGAAGTTCTTAGAGTGGATGTACTCTATCCTGCTTATCTGAGGGGGTGTAACCATGACAATAAAACACAAGACCAGCAGTAGTTTAGGGAAAGAGGTCAAAGTGAAAATGAAAGTTGGACAGTAAAAACAAGTGTGATAATTTGACAATGAACCATGATATATAGATGATAGCATGCTCACAACGCTCTGCGGTCTGGACCTCAGTCAAGGATTATCTTGACCGCAAAGCCCTAGATTGTCAATGTCACATGTGTAAAGAGTACGAGTACGTGACCTCTTGTTTTGGAAATAAAAAATTTATTAATTTAGTTCCAAACATTCACACCTGTTTTAATCCTCTTCATATTTTCCTGTATCTTACAAAAACAATATCATATATCCAAAATCCAACCTGTTGTGGTTAACCACCTGGTTCCTGTGAAAATGATAAGCACCATATCATCAATAGAAAAACAGTGCCAAAGGTTAAGATATCAGAGCGTGTCAGAGGCGCAAACGAAACCACCTCATACAAAATGGCTCCTTACACTGAAGATATGGCAATACACGAAAACCAGCTGAGCATTAGGAGTCAGTATTTGTCATTAAAGTAAACTTAAGAAAAAGACTAACACAACAAGGCAACAGTGGCGCAGGGTACTGTATGCAGGGCTAAAGGTGAAGTGTCTGAGCAAGACACCCAACTGCTCCCTTTGGGCAGGTGGCACCTTGCATGGCTGACACCACACCACCATCGGTGTATGAATGTGTGTGTGAATGGGTGAATGTGAGCCAATCCTGTACAGTGTTGTGAGTGGCCAGAAGGTTAGAAAATCACTATATAAATGCAGGCCATTTACATGGTGTGCCGTGTTATAACGGCCATTCCATCAGCCTTCTGATTCTAACTTTTAAGGAACTATTCCATAATGCCATTATGAAACCCTTCATGACACTATGGAAAAGGAATGTTTTTATAGCACACAACATTGTTGTGTCATGGAATGTCATGTGTACACTAGTTTCCATTACACTACATTAGTCATGCATTAGAGTGAGCATTAGTGCAATGTGATTGGACCAGCCAAGTTTCACCCCCGGACACCAATGAACGCTGTATGCATGTGTGGTTGTATGTATGCTAGCTGTTTGCTAGCTTAGTGCGTTACCATCTGGTCAGCTAGCAGCAGAACAGTCTTCAGACTGAACTTGCGGGAGCAGAAGTTGAACAGGTCCTCCAAGCTGGGGCCCAGCAGCTCCATCACCATGATGTTGTAGTCACCCTCGGCACCACACCACTTTATGGACGGGATTCCCACTGGGAAAGGATCAGAGGCAGGTCTGACATGGAGACTACTTGTTTTCCTGTGACCCAATTAACACAACATTGTTTATTCATCTAGTGCCATTTCTTAGTGTTTTATTCAGGAAATGTATGCTGTATTGTTACATAGATTATAGAATATATGGCCAAGAATGTTTTATGTTTAACCCTGGGAAAGCACGCCAAAGAAAAGACATGTATGACCGCAGTGACAATTTAATCAATTCAGTCTGCTGCTCAGTGTTTACTGGTTACGGTTAGTGTGGACATATATCTAAATATTAGAACATGTCTACATATTCCCCTCTCCAGTATTATGCTGTGATCATGAATGGCAACAGACCTACCTCCACCTTGCATCATCTTGTAGAACTTGCTCTCAATGTGAAGCTGTGGATGTCTGGTCTTCACACTCTCCAACTTTATTGCTACTTCTTCCGCTGTAGCAATGTTAGCACCTGGTGTGGCATATAACAGAACATTTTCATATTTAAGAAACAAAATACTTGATTTAAAGGAATCCATCAAATGTCTTACGGTGTTGGCAGACATATTCATTTCTTATTATAAACAGGCCAAACTCTCACCAAGGTAAATATCTCCAAAAGAACCACTTCCTATCTTCCTTCCTAGGCGGTACTTGTTGCCCACCCTTAACTCCATTGCTGCTCTGCTTTTAGTCACTGAAGGGTAAAACATAAACATGGTTTTATCAATCACTCTTGCAATCAATAGAAGGAAGCTGGTGCAGAGTTGGTGATTTTAAATCCAAGTTACTGATTTGAAAAAAATAATATAAAGAAAGCTGCAATGTAAGAAACCGGCAAGAATATGTATACTTACAAAAAAAATGTATGTGTAAAATGCCACTGTCTAAACAGAGATAGCCTCTGTACAAGTACGATAATGTGCTAAGGCCCCAATATTTGATATGGCTGGTTCAGCATCTCACCCATTTCACCCACTCTCAGATTGACTCACCAGTTCATTTGCATTTAAATGCATAGGCCTAATGTTTGTATGCTATGATAAAATAACTATTAATAAGTTGTCCTCCTCTGCTTGTCAACAAGGCTGTGTGATGGCGTATATTATCCCACAATGAGTCTACAATGTGCCAGCTAAGTGTCAGTAACATAGGGTTCTTGAGAATGGATGCGTTTGATATTACAGAAAAGCAGTACTGTTTGTTTAGCAATGCTATATATTTCCAGTACAACCCAAACATTTAGAGAGAATGCTGAATTTTGGCAGACAAAATATGCTATTACACTGCACGCCACAAAGGCTGATAACGACAGTATCACGAGTTGTAGTGCTTATCCTTTTCGAACAGAGAACCCGTGACTGTTTTTCGCCAATAGGCCGTTAATCTAGTCTGTTACAAAACAGGCACTTGTTATTACAGAGCACTGAAAGCAACAACACAAAAACGTGATATGTGCATGTAGGGTATCGAATATACTAACTATACTACCCTGGACCGAAAACACTTGCACACAACATATGGATCAGTTGGTCATTTATATTCATAAACGCACCCGTTATGTGTCGACTTTGACTCTTTAGCCTACTCTGTGTAGCATACACTGGCCTCGTTAAACGACCCCGTCCCAGACTCTAATAGCCTACAGATTGAACCCTGATCCTGCAGCCTCCTTACCGGATTATGACAGGTTCGCTTCCGTAGTGCTGAAAGAACGGTGGTTGGCACCCACACAGGACCATGGACAGCGACAGACTGACGTGGGCATCTAACGGATCACACCTGGCATGTCTTTCTTGACCCAGTCTCCTTAACCCAAAGCACAGCAATATCGAGCGATTCGGGACGATCAAATTTCCCAAATGACACTATTTTTGAGGGAAGAGAAACTCGTGAAGCCAGACCTGTTTCTTTTCTGCCCTCCTCCCCTTTCTTGCGTGCTCCCTCTCTCCGTCCTAACCCACTCAGTTTACACCATTGACAATATCAATGATGTCATCCACAGACTTGCATAGATGCCCGGATCGCCTTAAAGACACCGCGCATCTGTTCCCGTGTTGGTGATGTATGCATGATTACGCCCTCTCTCTGTTATGTTGATGATGTGAAATGTTGATATTATAGTGCCCATACGAGTATGGGTGAACTAGTGGTTGCATTCCCTGTGTTCATGGATTTTGGTACGAATTGCATTTAAAAATAATTCCCAGCATTCCGCTTCAAATGATTGTTAAAAGGCACCGTGACTAAAAGGTACTGTGGCAAAACATCCCTAGGATGAGCAAGGGGTTTTAGTTGGTCCAAACCACCATGGTAATTCTACAGACAGTTGAGGAGGGTACCCCATAATTATCAGCATCTTAAAGTCAAGCTAGGTGTTCTTTTGCCCACATTACAAGTTTGTTGTGTGTAAATCAAAGCATAGGCATGAAGGTTGCAAACCATTGAGTAGTGTTTTAGGAAGTTGTTTGTCTGCCAAGACAACTCAAAGAAAAAAGAAAAAATATATACGATCACGCTTCAATTCAACCTTTATTATCTTGATCTTCTCTGCTTTAAATTAATTTCCTTTTCGTAACATCTGAGAAACAAAAAGTTCCTGAACAGGAGTGATAACAAAGAGTGACTTAATTTAAATTGATACATTAACAAAGAAAATATAGCAAAACAAAACAGGTAACGTCTCAACATGTCTGTAAAACACCGTTCCAGCTCAGCTTGGTATGGGGTACATTTTGGCATCTGTTCAAATGCCTTCGGTTGCTTGCTTTTTAAAAAACAAAAATCATACTCTTATTATTGCATTTGGACAAAAATATATTTATAAAACAGGAAAAAAAATGCATAAAAAAACTTGAAAGATAATATGCATTAGTGCCAACGTTTTTGAACTTCCACTGTACACAAGTTACAGACAAGGTCCTAGCATAACAGAGGTCAGTGTTCCAAGGGAAAAGGAAGGGACATCTCTGGATTCACAATGTTCGAAGTAAAAAATAAGAAAAAATAAGAAAAAAGCTGACATACGTACAACGCGATACAATTTTGCTTGTCACTTTTTTTCCTTTTTGAAGAGCAGTGTATAACTGGTTAAGTAAAGAATGCGTGGGCCAAACGCACTTGTGGGTGGTCGGTGGACATTACCCAAGGCCTCTAACTGTCAAAACACTTTGTGTAGCAGCTGTGTGGTGCACTCTGGGTCAGAGTCTGTGTGATGCATCACCGAACCCAGAGATATCTACAGTGCAAGTTTGGCTAATGTTGTTTTTACCCTGGATGCCATATTGATGCCATTTCTCAACCAAGGCTAACGTTTCGGTACCTAGCAACAAGCGCACTCCGCTACCATATTTTTGGGAGGGAGGGGGGGGGGGGGGGGGGGTGTTTGCACTCCTTCCTTTGTAGAGAGAGGGAGGCTGCCCCCAAACTTCTCTTCTCCCCCCCGACCTACCCTGCTTGCTTTCGGGCTTACAATCTTGAGAGACCGCCAAGGTCTGTGAGGGCTCAGTCCGCAAGTCTGAAGATTTTAGATTCGACCATTAAATAGTAATACAAAAACACTGTGGCGCACTAAAAACAGCAATAGCTGAACTTGTTCATGTACGACTGGCTGAGCCGGTATGCAGTACATGCCTGAACGCAGACGGTGGGACTTGAAGTACAAAGATAAGAGCTATCCAGTTTGAGTGTCTCAAGAGTCTGATGGATTGTCACCCCAACCACCCCAACCCCGCCCTCCCCCCAGTTCAAGTTTTGTAGTTGATGTCTTCATTTAAAAGGTAAAACATGGAAATGTGAGAAAATAACAATCTGCATATACTCTGTGCGTGTGTGAGAGATGGAGACATCTTTGTGGTCGGCATTTCACGTCATCCATTTCTTTGAGTGAATACATGTATGTACGCATGTATGTATGTATAACAGCTTGACCTCACTCACATAGAGTCAGACCCACCGCCCAGCAGGTCCCCAGGCAGCAGAGCGGCAGGACTACCCATCTGGTGGCGGTCGTCCATCGCTGGGGACCCCCAGAGGCTGCTGCCTGGGTAGCCTGTTCCCCCCATACCCCCCCAGAGACCCTGCCTTCCGGCTTCCATACCCCCAGCCCCTCCTCCTCCTCCTCCTCCTCCGCCGCTGTTGTTGTTGTTGCTCCACTGGGCAAAGACCCCCAGGCTGGGTCCCTGGCTGCCGGAGGGGTCCGGGCTGCTGCCTGCACCATCCATGCTCTGCCAGGCGGAACTTGAGGGCCCGGGGCCCACGCTGCCTTGCTGCCCGGGCCCCGGGGAGAGATCCACCCCTCCTCTGTCTCCGCAGTTACTGCCGACCCCCACCGCAGAGCCCCCAGAGGAGCCGCCTCCTCCTCCTCCTCCTCCTCCCGCTTGGGAATGTGCGATGTAGCGAGCCACCTCCTCCTCGCTCACAAACTCGGCCAAGATGGTGGTGTTGCCCAGAACACACCTGGGAGATGACAGCAACGCACAAGCTCAGGACAGCTCTATAATGCACAGTAGGCTAATAGTAACTAGCAGTTACTATGGAAACAGACGCTGTAGTGTAGTCGAGTGGATAATTAACCCAAGGGTCTGATATTCTCTTTATCTTTGAATAAGATTTACAGTTGTAAGCCCCAGGCGAAAGGTAGTTAATTGATTAATGAACAAAAAGATAACCCTTTGCCCACTTTATTATTAACACGTATCGTACAAAGAGACAACTGTAACAAAAAGAAAGATTTAAAATGTTCTTATAGATCATACATGTATAAAAGGTCTGCTATAAAACGTTTTGATCAAATAAAAGACTGCAACATAAGGCAGGTTATTAGGCTTTAGAGTGGAATGTAAAGCAAGTAAAGGATGTTAAATCTTCAACGCTACTGCTTCTCTCTTTCAATATCAAATTGTCCTGACGTCCGACCATTAGCAGACCCTCACTCAAGGGGAACTAGATCGTCCACTCTCTCAAAAGCATGTCTACATATCTGATCTTAATTTCTGCTGTAAGAATGTATACTCTAGTTGTAGAAGTTGATTTGTGGTACTAGGCACCGTATTTCATGTTTAAATCCAAACTATTCAATGAGGTTTACGTCAGTGGAGCAGACACAGGACCAGCAGAGACCGCGATCAGCCCCGTGTACGCTTTAGCGAAAACGATCCATGGCCGAGGATGTCAAGGGTTTGGTTGACGAGTCCAAACAAAACCCTAAAAACGGTGCCCAGTGTGTGCCAGCCTTACATGTGCAGAGCGCTCTGGGCCTTGGCTGCTTCCTGCTCCGAGCTGTAGCGGATCAGAGCGGTGCCCTGGGTCAGGCCCAGGTGAAAGGTCAGCAGAGGGCCGTGCTGCATGCAGATGGTCCTCAGGGTGGAGCCGTCAATCTGGAGATAGGAGATGGATGATGATGACTATGTGTGTAAACCAGTGGCTCTCCAGCATGTCTTAATCTAAGAGGTCTTAGATGAAGAGATGATGTATACACCCATTTGGACAGCTGACCGCAAAGCTGGCAGATGTCACTCTGTAGCGTGGGTCTAGTGTGTGTGTGCATACCTGTGGCGTAAGATTGCTCAGCACCAGCCAGCAGCTCCCACGGGCACTGCCATCACTCCAGGTGGAGCCTGTACCAAGGACAGCAACAGTGAGACACAGACCATGCCAATGACCTGGGTCATTCACCCACACCCCGTTTTAACTACACTGTGCGTATGTGACAAACAATTACCAGTCGTGCCAGAGCCGCCAGCCCAGCCCCTGCCGGCCAAACGCGGTGCTGCCCCTGCCCAGGGAGAAGGCGATGACTGCTTCTGACTGGCTAGTCCCGGCGGTGCACGAGACTGGCTTTGGCTGCTGCCGCGAGCTTTCCAGGCCTTGTTGTGGCCAATGGGCTCTGGGGGCCAGCTCGTCTTATATTCTACGTACTTAGCTGTTGAGGAAGAGCACGGACATAAAGCAGGAGCGGTGATGGAGGGGAGGGGAAACAGTTCAAACAGACAGAGAGAGGACGTAAAGTGGCCCCTCAACCCTGGTCCTGGCAGACCACAGGTTCTAGATGTCTCCATGCTCCAACACACCTGTTTCACATCAATGGGGAGGAGCAGGGTTGAGGATAGGGCTGGACGATTAAATGAAAAGTAATCCAAAATTCATCTACATTCATCTCGTCAACATCTAACCGACGTCATTTTCCTATGTCGTTTTATCTTTTTATCCTGTTCAATCAAGCGCGACATAAATAGGAGGACGATAAAAATGTTGTCCAGGATTGAAAGAAAGCACTATAATGACAGATGACAGTATCACAATAATCTTCGTATCGTGACAACACTACTGCTACAGCAGGATAAGTTAACTTTTGCCTGTCAATACTTTTTTATTTAAGATAATAATTATGACTCCATGTATCTTTAATTATTTAATGCTTTAGCCTATTGCTAGCAACACTCAAGTATCATGCTTTTACAAAAGCTGCTGAATTCCTTATTTATAGTTGTATGGTGTATTTACGTTTCTCCGGCCCGTCTACTCGGCTGAATGGAAGCATCATGGAGCAGAACTCAAAAGCAAAACAAAATACAGTCCTTCATTAATCGCAATCGAGGTACAATGTTCAATTAATTGTGATTTAAGGTCAAATCGTTCAGCCCTAGTTGAGGACCACTGTTCTACGTGATTACCTGTATTGTGTGAGTTGTTGAGGGGGCTGTCTGAGGCACTGTAGGGCCAGGCAACACGTGAAGGCAGCAAGGTGTTCAGGGGAGGAGGGGTGGGGTCTGCGCACACGCACGCACACACACACACGCACGCATCCCATGTAAGCAGCTGCACAACAGCACTCACCAAGCAGACATTAATTAGGTGCAGGTCACATGTCAACATGTACGACAGTGCTCACCTGCGTTGTCTTGGAGCAGCTGATGATGGTGATCTGAGTCGTTGAGGCTGGGAGATGGGGCGTGGCCCATCATGCTGCCCGGGGTCATGTAAGGGTCAGACTCGGGGTCGACGCGGTCGATTCCCTTCCAGGGTACGCCTGGCTGGAACTCTGGGACAGACGGAGGACAGTTTCAGCTGACTGTACTCCGTGCCACCCTCAAGGGGGAGGGGAGGGGGGCATAAGGAGGTGCCTCTCTAACCCTGCGTTCACATCGCAAATCGCTGACGAGCCAGTCGCCATGCCCTCTATGGTGTCCAAACCGCCAGATCTTACGCCAGCAACAACCAGAACTGGCATGTTTAGGTCTACAGTAAAATGAGTCGAATCAAATGCACAAATGGTGTGCATTCTAGGGCTGCACGATTTGATCAAAAGGTATAATTGTGATTAGTTTGGCAAATACTGTGATTGTGATATAGAAAGCAGCTTTCCTAATTCTGTTTCCTTTGTTATCAAAGCTTAAAAGTGCCCTGTACTATAGTATTAAATACTGTATGTAAATATACAATATAGTAACCTGACATAAAGCAGGAGCGGTGATGGCCACATGGATTTATAGACACAAGTCCATCTGGGAAACCGTCCATCAAAACTGTTCACTTTCAACTTTCAAAGAAATACTTAGAAGTTGGTGGGATGAAGCATCTGTGTCCTTGTTGTTTTCAAGTAGCTTTCGTTGTCACACCTAAATAACGCCTGTAGCTATTAATACGACACTGAATGGTAAGTTGGTCACAGACGCCGTTATTTGAAGCCTCTCCAGACTGCTGGAAATTGCTGGAAATTAGCACAAAGTTGCTGGGAGACTGTCGCCGAGCGTAGCTCTGCCCGCCTTCATCGAGCAACTCTGGCAGCCATTAGAACTTAAATGAAACTTGGCTCTTTGCGAGGCGAATACCTCGGCGGTGTGAATGCAGGGTTAGGCTTGTGCTGATGCTCACCAGGGGGCCAGCTGCTGGTGGGGGTTGTGGGTGTGGCAGCCTTGGAGCCCATCTTGTTGCCAGGGGTGCGATGCCAGTTGTCGTTGAGCACCTCCCCGCCCAGCATGTCATACTGATTGTAGGGAGAACTACCAGGCATCTTGATAGGGGTGATGGGGCCTGGAGAATAGAGGGGAAGGCAAGAACAACATGAGCTCTACCCCAAGGACCGGTTTCATTTACTGCAGAGGTCTTCAGGACCCCACGGCCCGCTACCATGTTTCTATCATTATTGATCATTAATAAACCAGGCTAACAACAATAGGGCAGACATATGACCATGTATAAAAGGATTTTGTATTGGTGTACAAGTACACAATTCCATTTATGTGTATTTCTGATATATTTACATTTTTGGTCAGTTAATTTGGCGGACCCCCTACAGTAACTCTGAGAACCCCTAGTGGGGATGTAACGGTTACCAAATTCACAATAAACCACAGTAAAATTCCAGACAATTAGCGTTCCAATTAATTATCGTTAAAACCATGTTTGATTACCGTGCTCACGATTACAACTCACGGTAAATAGCTGACCAGCGTGACAGCGCCCAACATGAGATAGTTAGCAACCTGCTAGACGCAGCGTAATGTAGGTTTGCTTTGCGTCAACGAACACCTGGTGGAAGGCAGAGAGTGACAGCACTCCTTCGCACACCACAGAGTGAGCAGCTCGGCGTATACACTGATCGGCTTCGCCCGTTGCTTCCTGCCGGTTCTGCATTTAGAAGGACGGAGGCTTCCCTCTTGAAGAAGAAGAGTGCTCATGTTTGCTTTGTGTCCGTTTCATGTGTGATGTTTAGAGGGTTGAAAGAGCATGACTGTCTTGTTGAAACACTGCACGCGGGGCAGACGCTTCGTTTTTAAAATCATCATACCATATTTGACCATAGATGAACTGTGGCTTCCAGCTACAGTGGCTCTAGACTACACTGAAGGGTACCATTACCATTTTTGTGCAGGATGCCATCTTGAGGGGAAGGGTCTGCAGGTGCCTCCATCATCCATTTGAAGCGGGACTGTTGGCCCCCCAGGTCCTTCATACCGCTGGGAACGCCCATGGGAGATCCTCCCAGCTCTAGACCTGACAGGTTGACACCCCCACCAAAACCTGCCACCCCGGGAAAGTTATATTTTGATGCACAAAACCTGTTTTGTATATCAGCAGAGATTGCGGAGTATAATAAAATACAAAAAGAAAACAGGACATTACAGGCAACATTAATTACTACACTAAATCAACTGCTTTAATAGGATTATTTAAATAAATTACAATGACACTTACCAGAATATCCACCATGTGCTTTCTGGTGCAGGTCTGCCACAGAGACCCCAAGGCCGGGGTGGGGCAGAGACTCTGGCCCGGGCAGCTTGGAACCCCCCATCCCTCCGACGCCCATGTGGGAGGGTGAGAGCTTAGAGCCGCTCCCCAACCCTCCAGCCAAAGCTTGCTGCTGCCTCTGCTGCTGGAGTACAGCCATGATCCTGGCCAGCTAAGACAACCACCATCAGATACAGTCAGCGGTCAGTCATTCTCCAGAATGCTTGTTGACTTCAAAACAAAATCTCTCTGCAGCGCCACCTCACACATTGAAACGCATTGTGATGCAAAGCGTTGTAGTGCGGCTTTGTTATTGTGAGCGGTGTTCACAACTTTGTTCCTATGCTCCTATTTACAGAGCCAGTGCTGTGTAAAAGTATGTTTTTTTTCAGCACGCACAAAACCGTAAGCTAACGAAACGTGAGGAGATATTTGTTGAATTTGGCTTACAATTACCTTGCAATAGCTGACTATACCTTTAACTTACATAAACTCAACCATTTTAACTAATGAATACACTGCACATGGAACCCAATGGAGGTTAGGAGAGAAGGTGTTTATAATGTATTTATGTTTAAAATGAAGAGTCACGACAATGCATTGCACAGCCAGGGTGCACGAGTAGCCTAGCGCTTTCACTTCACCTGTTGAGTGTGGGTTGTGTAAAATGTATTAATTTATCATTGACGTAGTGCCATATTTAGAAGTTACTGCTCCAAAAAAAAACATGAGGACAGAAAGGGATAAGGCCCTTTAAAGAGGGGGTGAAATACCCAAAAGGATAAGGCCCTTTAAAGAGGGGGTGGAATACCCAAAGGGATAAGGCCCTTTAAAAATGGGGTGAAATACCCAAAGGGATAAGGCCCTTTAAAGAGGTTGGGTGAAACACCCAAATGGATAAGGCCCTTTAAAGAGGTTGGGTGAAACACCCAAATGGATAAGGCCCTTTAAAGAGGGGGTGGAATACCCAAAGGGATAAGGCCCTTTAAAGATGGGGTGAAATACCCGAAGGGATAAGGCCATTTAAAGAGGGAGTGGAATACCCAAAGGGATAAGGCCCTTTAAAGAGGGGGTGAAACACCCAAAGGGATAAGGCCCTTTAAAGAGGGGGTGAAACACCCAGGGGGACAAGGCCCTCTAAAGAAATTGGGTGGAAACCCAGACAATAATGGTTTTTATTAATTCCATGGTTTTTACCTAGTTTTCCGTTGTTTCTTATTTAATTTAATTTGTTCCCTTCATCCTTTGTTCAAATGTTTTTAACTGTAAAGCACGTTGAGTTGCACATTGTGTAATGAAAGTTGCTATACAAAAAAGTGTATTATTATTATTATTATGAGTGTTTTTACTCAGTGGGGATAATATTAATTTAGTTTATCTACAAGAGCCTTTAGGCCTACTGAATTCTATTCAGTTACATTTTGTTTTCCTTTAGCCTATATAAATATACCATTACCATAAATTGATGCAGAAAACACACAAACTTTGCTTGCGTTTATACTTTGAAATTCACCAGAATGCAGGAAATTAAGTGTTTGACACTCAACTTCCAGGGAAGTACCCCTTAACCCCCCCGCCCCAAAACATTAATCCCCCTCCAATATAGAAGCAAAACATACATCCAAATTAACTATTGATATACACTCCGACCACCAGCGAAGGCATGCGTGCACCACTAAGGTATAAATGCTCTCTCCCACTGCTTAGGAAAATCCTAGAGGAAACACTGAACTATGCAGTCTGTTTTACTTTAACAGCTGGGCTCTTTTGGTGCCAGGATAATAGAACTGTACTGCACTTATTTGGATCACTCAGAGTACCAAGGCTAGAGTACACATTGCCCTCCTGGCTAGGGCTGTGCATTGGCAAGAATCTGGCAATACAATATGTATCACGTATACAGGGTATACAATGCAATATTTTGCAATTTCTAATTTGTGGAAAACTATCAGTAGCAATGTGTGGCCCCACTGCAAAAAATAAACTTGCTCAGGGACTGCAGATGGCAATTAGCTTTAAGCTAAATCTTGAAACAAGCATCTTTCCTCTCATCTAAGATTTATGTATTTTGTACATTGTTCCTTTTACAAATGCAGTAAAAAAAAATTAAATAAATACACAAAAAGTGTTTTAGAGAATCGATACGATCGATCATGCAACATAATATCACGATGCTCAGGTGTATCAATACTTTCTTACACCCCTACTCGTGGCTCCCCAGCCTTATTACATCTGGTTCAGATAAAGAGTAATGACACTACCTGAGGGTCAGCCGGCTGGCGGACATTCTGCGGGAACTTCCTCTGGTTCTGCAGAAGCTGCTGTTGAGTTTGTTGCTGCTGCTGCTGAGGCTGCTGGAGAAGAAGCTGGCAGGCCTGAAGGAAGGGTTAATAAAGACTGAGCACCTTGAGCTGCATGCACCTCCTGTATGCAAGGTGCTGCTATATAAACTAATACATGTGACCTCTAAAGGGCGGTAGTGAGGCCTCACCAGTTGGAACTGGAGTTGAGGTGGGTAGATGCTGCTGAGCATGGCGATGTGTTGGGGGGACAGCTGCGGTGGGAACACGCCTCCCCCTGCTGCCCCGACACCGGCCGCGGTCCCGCTGGGGGGCGGCATCTGCTTCAGCATGGACCCCGGCACCTGGCGGGAACGTGGCAGAATCTTTGAAAACGTGTTTGAATTAAACATTGACAAGAGGAAACTCAATTGAGTCACTGCTGGAGAATGAATCAAGTGAGTCAGCACGCGCTCAGCGCATACACAGAGGACAGATGTAACGCAGGCAGATTTGTGAAGGCACCTGTGGTGACAGGTACTGATGAGGCACTTGTGCTCGTATCCCTGGGGTTGGGTTAATTGGTGGCACACTTGGCTGGTGTCTTGACTGGGGCGTCCCCCCACCAATGCCAAACATGTTGTGACTGCCCTGGAATCACAGGAGAAAGTCCATAAATAATGCACTCTTTTTTTTTTAAATATAAAATACACATTTTAAGTAGGGCTGGGTATCGTTTTTATACGATTCCGGTTCCAAATCGATACTTTAAAAACGGTTCCGGTTTCTAAACGGTGCCTGAAACGGTTCTTAGTCATTTGTTCATTGCTGTTCATTATTATTAAAATGATTATGATGATTCATAGTAATTTGATGACTGTTCCTAAGCCGCCAGCGCTAGTCACTCGTCATAGTAATTTGTTGAAGGTCCCTTAGCCGCCAGCACTGGCATTTGTCATGTTTTCACTTTTACAAGGCAACATCCTTTTAACAGGACTTATTGCTAACAATAAACCATGTAACTTTGTCTTTTGTAATTAACTTGCCATTTTGGCACCGGGTTTCGGTACCCAGCCGAAGAAGGTGAGTTATTGGGATGTTAAGACCATAAAACATACACTGAGAAGATCACGCACGTTGGCATGGTAGTTTGAACATATTATCTTAATGAGTACAATATGAAACACAGATATAACCATTACTTATGGTGGAAGCTATGGTATCATTAGGAAGACAGACAAGCAACTGTTATCTTACTTGTCTAAGGGGTAATGTGTGGTTGTAGAGGGGGTGGGACTTGTAGACAGTAGGTGGAGAGTGCAAAGAGCAGGGACCCTCCTCCCCAAGGCACCCATCCTGATTGGTGAAAGGCAAGGTCTGTCGGCAGCGACAGCCAATAGGAAATTGGAGAATGTGAGCAGTGCGGGGCGGGGGATGTTGAAACAGAGGATGGAATGAGACGACAAAGAAAGGAGACGAAGGGGAGGGAGACAAAAGACAGTTACCAAGACAAAAGACACACTCTACACAGTAGACCACAGCATCTGGATTGGGGGAGTCACCTTGTCGTAGTAAGACCCAGCATCGCCAGGTCCCAGCTCCTTGGCAGCGGGCAAACGGTAAGACATGGAGCCTCCTCTCCCTCCTTTCCTCAGCTCTCCGTTGTAGTCTCCCATGGCCATGCCCCTCTTCTCGCCGTCCATCTTCTTGTCCGGGAGGGGTCCTGGTGCCAGGTCATGGCTCCTGGCGCTGGGATCGTCTCCCTGGGAAAGGAGGAGGAGGATTATGTTGGGAAACCACAGGGATTAAAGGAGGGGTACCACACTCTCTGTTAAAGAGCAAGGTACACTCATGGTATACTTCTAAAGTGTTTTATAGTGGCCCCAAAGTCCCCCAGGATATCCAGCACACAAATGACACCTCTTGTATCAAAATACAGTTTACTGTATTTTGATACAATATTCCATGAACGTGTGTGTGTGTGTGGGAGGGTGGCATAAAGCAAATGATGAGAGTTTTCCATAAGGGACATTTAAACCGCATTCAAATTAATATGCATCTGCAAAATATCTGGGAAATATTCTGAAATATTAGCACTGGTGGCTTAAGTTTCATTTTGAGCCAGCCACTGTAACTGGTAGAGAAGGACAACCTGATTATAATTACCAGGACTGCTGTATTGCAACCAGCCTGCCAACAATCCAGACTGGCTTGCATTCAGGAAGCCTGCTTATATTTCACTCTGGCCACATTGCTCCAATTCCCAGCCACAGTGACAGCCATGCTATTGGATTACCATTGATGTCAATGAGCAAAAGTGAGTATAGAGTACGCAAGTGATTCAGAACGCACTCCATAAACCTTGCCTCAGGGTAGGAAAATCTCAACCAGCAGCGGGACTATCAAACGGCAGATTCTAAAGGCCTTATTCACTGTGGCTGTCAACATGGTGACTTTTGGAAAGGAACCTGTTAATGTGTGTCAAAGAGGTTTGTAGAACAGAGAAGCATGCTCATAGTGCAGCGTCTGGGACGCAGCGGGAGGCAAATTCACTCTGATCAGTGGGAAAGGGACGTACCAAGAGGCCCATGTTGGAGAACTGTCTGTTGACAGGGTTCATCCAGGAGTCTCCAGCCTTTGGAGGACCCTGAGTGGGTGGGTAAAACAACATAGTTGACATCATGCACGGTAGCAATTCATCCACGCTGTCTTGATTTAAAAGGTATAGTCAACTATTTCAAGCTAAATTGTAAGCTAATACACGTTTAGTAAAAATACACCAAATATCTCCTCGCATTTCGCTAGCTAACCGTTCTGTGCGTGTTGAGTGTGCGGAAAAAAAACATCTGATGCTTCTAACAGCCCTGGCGCCGTAAATATGAATATAAAGTGGCAAAAAACGCTCATATCCACAAAGCCGTAGTGCTACGCTTTGCTTCACAATGTGTTTCAATGAGTCAAGTGACGGCGTGCACAGGGAAGGGATATTATTAGACGTGTTCTCGAAAAAGACTAACCCTGCCTTTAAGGTTGAACAAGACCAATACATGTGGCATCATCCAACGGTACAGCATGTGAATGTTTTAACACACAGGCCTTCGCATTAAAGGGCATTACTTGCAGAGCAAAGCACAATGTGTTCACATGACCTAATGCACGAGGGCTTCCTCCTCACTGCACCCACCTTGGTAGCAGCAGGCTTCTTGGGGGCGTGAGGCTGCCCCCAGCCCCCGTTGCTCCCCTGGCCCCAGGACGAGCTGCTGCCCTGGGAGCCTGCGCTGTTCCACGCCGCGCCCCCCGCGTCCTCCTCCTCCTCCCAGCTGGAGTGGCGGGAGGCTGCCACGGAGCCCTCGCTGTCCCCCCAGCCGTCCTGCGCAGCCTTGGAACCTGCGGAAGGGGCACACTGGCGCTCTTACATTGCACGCATTACATTGGGCTGGCTTGCTTGGCGGGCGCAGTGTGAACGCCTCCTCACCGGACTTCACGGGGTTGGGGGAGGGGTTGCCCCAGCTTGAGGTCTTCCCGGCAGCGTCACCCGGGTCACCCCAGCCGGCAGGGCCTTCGCTGGGCTTGCCCCAGGCTGCCGTCCCGTTGTCTACCGTAGGGCTGCTGGGAGAGGTCCTTCCCCAGCCAGACTGAGCTACAGAGGCAACACAATACGATTGTTTGATGATGATACATTATTACAGCAGCAAACAACCATTTTCTATGTAAAGATATAGTGGAGTACTTGGATGACATCACACTCCCTCTGTGCGTGTTGTAATCAGAGCTCCTCTATTCTTTGGCAGGCTGTGAGTGCATATTAGTGCACGTTAGTGTGTGGCCCATGAAGCGTTTGTTCAAGTTAAAAGTTCCTGTGTGCTTAGTGTGACATCAAGTGGTAGAAAGTCATATAGGGTCACTTTATTAGACAGTAGTGCTGTGGAGCAACATCCAGTCTAGAGAGCCCCTTACCCATGGCTGAAGCCTTCCCAGGTCCATGGCTATGGTTCATGTCCCTGTTGCCCATAGGGACTGGAGCCTGTCTGCTGGCCTGCTGCTGTACTGGAGGCCCCTGCTGCTGCTGGTGAAGAGGGGGCTGCTGCTGCTGTTGTTGTTGTTGTTGTTGTGGTTGTTGGGGTTGTTGGGGTTGTTGTTGGAGCTGCTGCTGTTGGTGGTTGTGTGGCTGTTGTTGTTGTTGGGGTTGCTGCTCTTGGTGGTGGTGGTGTCGGTGCTGCTGTTGTTTTTGGTGTGGGGGCTGGAGCTGCTGCTGCTGCTGTTGTTGTTGTTGGGGGTGGGGCTTGGGCTGGGGCTGCCCGGGGCCGAGCACTTGCTGCTTCTGGCCAGAGGGGTCACTGTTCTTGTCCCACCGGTTGACCGGCTTGTAGTTGTGACGGCTCGGGTCTCCCCACGCCGATGTGCCGTCGTCGATGTCGCCCTTCCTGCTGACGGACTGTGGCGAGGGCTCCTCCCAGCCACTGGGCTCTGCTCCTGCTGGCCCTCCTCCTGCTCCTCCTGCGGGGCCACTGGGGACGGGCCCCGTGGTCCAGCCTGGGCTTTGGTTGTGACTGGGGCCTTGTGGGGCAGGCTGCTGATTGTGGGGCTGTGATTGTAGCTGCTGGAGGGGGGGAGGCGGGGGGCCCCCCGCCTGGCCGGCTGCCGCGGGGGGCCCTCTGCTGCCCCTGCCGCCTGCACTCCAGCCGGGCTGGGGCTGGTCGGCCGTGGTCCCCCAGGTCCTGCCGTGGGGGCCCGCCTCGTCCCAGCTGCCCCACGCACCCCCGTCGGAGCTCTCCCCTGAGTGTCCTGCTGCGCCTTTCCTCTCCTCCCCCCATCCCGCCCCGCCTCCCCCACTTTGTGACTTGGCCTCTCTATCCTCCCAGTCCCTGGCCGCGCCCCTCTGCGCCCCGCCCCAGCCGTCTCTTCCAGTCTCCCTCCACCCCCTGTCCTCCTGACCTTCCCCCCAGCCTGACCCGCTCCCTGCCGCCGCCCTGCCGGCCCGCCACTCCTCGCTCCCCTTACCCCAGCCTTTGGCCGCCGCTGGGCTGTCCGGAGGCCCAGAGACCAGGCCCCTCCCCTGTTGGCCCTGCTGGGAGGGGCCGGGGTTCCTCGCCCTGGTGGAAGGGGGCGCACCCCCGCTGCTGCTGTTGTCCCAGCAGGCCTCCCCGGAAGAGGAGGACGAGGAGGAGGAGCCCGCGGGACCCAGGGAGGCGGGGGCTCCCTCCGGGGCAGAGCCGTCCAGCTCCCAGGAGGTGTTCTGGCGGATGTGGGTGTGGCCCCAGCCCGTGTTGGAGAGCACGCGGGGATCCAGGTCGCTGCGGTTCAGCAGGCCCTGCAGGGCCGCCTCTGCGCTGGCCGTGTGCCGCTGCTGGGCGCGGTGGTGGCCGCTGCCGCTGCTGGAGGAGGAGCCGCCCTTGGCCGCCCCCGCGCCCCACTCCCCTACGGAGCCCGCCTCCGCCTTCTGATTGTCCCACGCTCTGGTGGCGGGGGGGGAGGTGGAGCTGGCGGGGGGGGCGCCGGTGGTGCTGCCCCCGCTGCTGCTGCTGCTACTGCAGCAGGCTCCGCCCGCGCCCGCCCCTGGCTGATTGGCCCCGCCGGGGTTCTCCGCCCAGCCTGCGGGGGGCGGTGCTCTGTCGCCGTCTGCGGCCGCGTTGCCGCCGCCGCCCCCCCACCCTCCCTGAGTCCCCTGAGGGGCCTGAACTCCGCCCCAGGCAGAGCCCGGGGCGTAGCCCCACCCCGAGGTTCCGTTGTCGTTTTCAGAGGCGCCGCCGGCCGCCGGCCCCGCCTCTCCCCACCCACATGTCCTCGAGGCACCCGTTTTGGCGTTAGCAGCAGCGGGGTGAGGGGCCTGGCCCCGCCACGAGGGGGCGAGGCCGCTGTGGTCGCCCTCGCCGCAGTCAGTGGCCCCCTCCCCCGCTGGCATTTTTGGTCCCGCTGGTCCCACCTCTCTGTCCCTGGGCTGCATTTGGTGAGCTTGGTGCTGATGGCCGTTTGAGTGATTCACAGATAAAGGCGGGGGAGGCCCCAGCCCCGGGCCGAGGGGGGCCGGGGGGGCGGGGGCCGGGGGGGCGGGCCCGTCCTGCTGCACGAGGGCAGGCCAGGCTGAGGGGTTGGCATTTGGGTTGAAGTTGGCACCTGGAATGCCGGCGTTGTCGCCGTGGCCGCCCGGCACGGCGGAGGCTTTGGGAAGCGCAGCGGGCACCGGGGCGGACGACGCGCCCCCTATTGTGCCGGTTGCGTAATAGGGCCCCCCCTGCTGGCCCTGGGGGGCAGCCGTTCCCCACGCCACGCCGGACGGCTGCGTACATTCATTGGGCAGGGAGAAGGAGGAGGAAGTGGACGCGGCTTGACCGCCAGGGGCACTGACGCCGCTTTTCAGAGGCATTCCGTTGTTTGTGCCGTCCCCGGTCGCCGCGGCTCCTCCCCCGTCGACGCTGGGGATGCTAGGCCACTCCTCCAGGTCGTTGCCGTCGACGATGACCTTCTCCCTGCCCTGAGCGGAGGCCTGGCTGCCGGAGCCCGCCCCCCACATGGAATTTGCATAATTACAAGTAGTAGCAGCAGCAACGGATGAGGCCAGGCCCAGCAAGGAGGCGGCTGCACCTGAATCTGGAGACACACAGCCAATTAGCATCAGGCATAACGTTGAAACAGAGCTGGAAACAGAGCCGTCTCAAGCCTCATTCGCGGGCTGTGCAATTAATTGATTTCGGCTCATGACAATCAGAAAAAATATTAAATCCTGCACTTAACGTTTTGCATAGGGATGCTCCTTTAAAAACTATTTCTGATAACTATGGATATGCGGCTGTTACTGTAGTAAACAAGTCGATTAAGCATTGCTGGTGCCGTAGCAATGCTAGTTAAACTTGTTTTCTTTTTTTTTTAGCTGGACCAGACTATTCGGCTATTCGTTGGATGTGTAGGTATTCGAGTTTCAATATTGGGATTGGAATATTTGTCAGCATTTTCCCTTTGAGAAGTAAAAATATAACCAGATGTGCAATATTCCACTGGTTAAGCATACACACTAAACACAATCGGTTTCAATAGTTCAAGGTTATAATAGTTTGGAATTTTTCATTCATTTTTATTTCGTTTTGACTTTTTGTTTTAAAATTCAGTTTAATTTTAATTCGTTTTTAAAGCAGGTTTGCTAGTTTAGTTTCAATTTAATGAAAATGCTTAGTTTTTGTTAGTTTTAGCGTTATTTGTCAAGGTCAGAAAAAGTATGGGAGCCAAAACTTTCAATGCACACTATTGCTTGTATTATAAAATAATGTGAACATGTGCTTCTAGCACAGGGTGCGTTTGTAATTTAATATTCCATGTACAGTTAAGTTATGGCAGTGAACAGCAGCTTTCTTAATGTACATTGGACACTAGGATGCCTGCTTGTATTCATGTTATTTGTTTTATTACTGCCTCTTTAAGAGAATACAGTTGGCTTCACTTGGTTTTACTTTCGTTTTCCTTCCTTTCACCACAGAGCAACGGTTTTCTACCGTAATAATAATTTGGTAGTATTTCCCATCTTTGCTGAGCATGAACTTGTGTGACAGAAATTAAAGGCCAGTTCAGTGATTAAAGCAATAAAAGCTTAGTTTCTTAACTGTAGTTTATTTTGCTAAAGAAATTAACCACAGAAAAAAAAATGTAGCAGCCAATATGTGAAACCTAAGCCATTCATGTTATACAGTATTATAGTCTCTCATAGGCCTGGACAATATGGTAAAAATTTATATCACGATATATTCCTAAATTTTTGTCGATACGGTGTAATTCCGATATCGATATGAACAATATAAGCCTCAGAAAAACTGCTTAAAACACCCACAACTGAGTACTTAGAGATGTCTGAAAAATGCATTTGCCAAATCTATGTAATCTCCTATAAAATTAATATTTTACAAATAAAAAAGGTACAAATAAATGTAACCTTTTAGCCTTCATACAAACAAGAAATGTGAAATCACATTAAAAATAAATAAACAAAACTATCAACTGTGTCTTTCTGTTAGTACATTATTTACCTATAATTATTGAAGGCTATATTTATGTCCACCAGTAGGGGTCAGCAGCGGTCCTGACCGACACTGGACAGATCTCATGAATTAGACACAGCCAGCTAGTACGGTAAGCTAGCAGTTTCACAGAAGACGTGACTGGCTGCTAGCGGAGGA
>JAODUH010018974.1:0-26053 GCA_027564835.1 Typhlichthys subterraneus | reverse complement strand
TTTTTAATCCTCACTGCACTCTGCAAGGCTTCAAGGAAATGTTCCCTGCGCTGTCTGCTAATATAATGCAGTGGTGCATTGCTATCCCTCACACATGGATTATTGAAGATGGCGCTTCACTGGCGTGCACACACTCACTCGCTCACTGTCCCTCTCTGTGGATCCTCGTGTCTGTTCTTGGACACACGATGAATATCTTTTACACATATACTGGATTTCAGGTGCCACGCACGCCCGCGCACACCCACACACACACAGAGCTGGGCGTTTTATTAAGTGACAGAAAATGGACAGCTGACGGCAGCGGTGTGTATATGTGTATGTGTGTGTATGTCTGTATGCGTGTCTGTGTTTAGCAAGTAGGCAGTGCTGTCGAGTTCCTTTGATCCCTTCTGGTTGCCGTAGTAATGGAACACTGCGCCAAATGCTGTTGTGTTGTTACATAGCAGCATTGCAGAGAGCTAGGCTACAGTCTGTGAGAGGTGTTACAGGAAAGGCCTAATGGCTCCAAATGTTTTAGTGTGTGTGTGTGCATGACATACAGTAGGGTGGAACAGTGCCATTTCAGAAGGATATAGTGGATGTACAGTAAAGAAGTTCCAGCCATGTGATAAACCAGTTTAATCTACTGGTGCAGTTACGTTGGCTACGTTTACATGCACATTAGTATTCCACTAGTATTATTCCGGCTATCGCAATATTCTGAATGTGATAGTTGTCATGTAAACAATAGATTATTCAGAATAAGTCCTTTTTCCGAATTTAGCATTTTCCGATTAAGACACCTGGGATTTGCCGATATTATTCGGGTTTTAGGTACATTGTATACAGCATATTCGGAATATGAATCTCAATTGGGGTTTTTACTGCATATTACGGCATTGGGTCCCTGCCTGTTTACGGTCAAATATGTGCAGAAATATTAGAAAAAAATCATATTTTGTTGCAAAATAACACAAGGGGCTCCAGCCATTACATTTTCCCATATATTAGAACATTAATGATGTTTGAAAAGTAGGGAAATTCCTCTGTAGGGCAAAAAAGTTATGTAAACGTATTTAGGACGTATAACTCAGTTAAACTAAACTAACATGTTAGAGGAACATTCATTTTAAGCAGACATGTAAACAACTTAGTAGGGCAAAAACCTGAATATTTTGTGCATTTAAATGTAGCCAGTGTTAATATGTCCAGATGATACTTGATTTGATATGCTATCGTGTTCTGTTTTCTAAGATAGAATTTATACTTCTTTTCCCTCAGCGCATCTTCTGTGTTTAGATTTTTTAAGAAAGGAGATGCTCACAACATGATAATAATGCAATTCTGTTGTTCTAGAATCAATGATCTTTCTATACTGACTCCTGTCCAGGTACATGCATAACCAGGACTGGGGCAGTGCTCAGAGGGTAGCGGAGGGTCATGACCCAGATAGTGTGGGCGAGGTTCTGGTGGGTCAGGCCAAGTTCTGCTTCCAACAGAAGGATTTCCAGAAGGCTGAGAGCTTCCTGCTTCGTGCCCAGGCACCTGAATTGGCTGTTAAGTACTACAAGGTAACTATATAACTGTATTGATTTCAGGGCTCAGCTCACAAACATTAGTTAATTGCTGATGTTATTGACTGTGCACATTGAAAGTGTCACACATGGTTTTAGTGCCGAGTAATGTCAGGCAAGATCTGTAATAATGATGTTTAGTACATATTGTAAATATAATCATTACTAATTAAAGATGTTTTCATCTTATAATGTAGTTAATGGGAAACGCCATGATACGCCTTTACAAAATCTAGGATAAATAAAGCAAATGGCTAGGGTCTGTTATCTTCATGAATCCATAATAAATATGTACTCCAGCATACACACCATTAGACTGAATTGCATCACTTCAATACAATGTATTCAACAAATAAAAGTAAAAGTTCAGCCTAATGAGGTCCTCAAAACAAAAGCCGTTGATGTATCAACTCTTACAGCCATTGACTTAGATTTATTATACGACAGGTCTGGGTTTTTGGATATTCAGGACACAAAAGTGGGTGTTGTCACCTAGCATATCAGAGCTAACATAGCAAGGGAGAAGTGGCTAATGACCTGTCCGTCACATGTTATGTTAGAACCCTGTAATATACATTGTTGTCTGCTTCTTGTAAGGACGCAGAGATGTGGACTGACGCCATGCGCATCTGCAAGGAGTACCTCCCTAACAAGCTGTCCCTTCTGCAGGAGGAGTACGAAAAGGAGGCGGCCAAGAAGGGCACACGGTGAGATGCTTTAGGAGGAGCTGGAGGAGGCTAGAGGAAAAATGGAAGGAATAAAATGAATAGATTTGAAATCTTGAAATAATCTTGTCAATCAAGTTATGGTTTTCATCTCAATCCCGTCTTATTGTCTTGTCTTTTTACATTTTTAGTTATAAATACATAAGTAAATAGAATAGTTAAGACCGAACACAAGAATGAGTAAATGATATCTAAATGAAAGCATGCTATTCTGCTTTTCAGTAGATCTGTTATTTTATATTCTTTCGGTTTTCTGCTGTGCAAAACAGCCTGGGTTGCTGTGTTCAATTTGAATATCTCCCATGATTCACTCTGCCTGTGGCTGATATCCTCCGGTCAAAGTCTCTCTCCTCTCAGAGTCTTCCCCCAAAGGAAAAAAACAAACTCCGCCATGAACAATTTACGCGCGTTCCTCATGCATCCCGCCAGTATAACCCATGCACAAAGAGTCAGTGTGACTCTCTGTTAAAACATGGCGTCCTTTATAAAATCCAAAATTAAAGCGCCTAACGAGTGGCAGCTCATTAGTCAGTGAGCTCCCAGCACGTGTCTGCTATCCTCTCATCTCTCCTCCCTTCCTAATGACTTTTGGGGAAACATCAAAGGGATGCTGGGAAAAAGAGGGGGAAATAAGAGGGTAAAAAGTTCAAATTATTCTGTGTTCAGCTCTGCCTCTAACTGGGTACAAGGCAATCCCCAATTGCATTTTTAGCTCGCTAATAAAACATGCGCTTTCACTCTAACTTGGAGGCTCGCTTCACTGTAGGCCACTGAGTGTAAGTTAAAGGAAAAATCCTGGAGTTGTAATTACAGTTGTGGTTAAAATGGTAAATGAACTGCAGTTACCATTTTAGTGCTTTTACAACCTTCCAGCCACTCAAAGCGTTGTACAGTATTGCCTCACATTCACCCGCTCACACACACACATTCATACATCGATGGTTATAACACACCTAAATGGCTTCTCTCTACTACTCCGATAGCTCTCTTAGTCTCACTCCGTTCACTTATGTGGGGGTGCTTTAAAATATTTGCGGAGTGTGCCTTTAGGTCAGCACATAGGGCTGTAATTTCCGGATGCGACAAGGTGGTTTTTCTCTCGCTGGACGTTTGCTAATATTTTCCCGCTAGCACCGACACGGGCGTGGGGGCGATGCTGAGGGTGTGTCAGTCAAAACCAACTGGCGCTAGTTTGATGCCCATGTAGCTGGATGAAATAACCAAATACGGCACTGGCTTCCCACCACATCTTAGCGCAGACTCAGGCCGTATGTGGTAGACTAGTGTCCGAGCGTTAGGCGAACGGTCCACTAAGCAAGACGTGACCAAAATGTATGTTGGCTTTTAATTTTTTTTATTTTGTGAATCTTTTTACAAATTACTGCTGTCTTTAACCTGTATTCTTTCTAAGCCAGCCCTTTTACAGCTGCGGTGCCATTAATGCCATCTAGCCTGGTATAACTAGACCTAATATTCACTTAGTGAATATGGTCTGGGCACGCACCATTGGGAAGTGTTAACTGTTGACCCCTACTGGGTGTAGACCTCTGGATTTGAAACTATTGGTCAGCGTTTAACCAATCAGTATTGATACAACTGTTTGTATCACTTCATCTAGCTCTACCACCATTTTGAAACACGCTTGACTTCAATCATCTTCAGTTATCTCACTAACCAACCCTGATTGGTCCAATAGCAGGGATGCTGTGAAAACGCTAAAACGAACGGGTTTCCATAATATGACAGTGAACATTGAGCTGAGTGCAATAGTTGGGTGGCTGCCATATTAGCCACACCTTAGATCGATTTGCACTATTGTTTTATTTATATTTTTTGGGGAAAAATGGTTGGTATTTAATGTTACAGATTACTAAAATGTTTTATTTGTGTGTGCGTGCGTGCGTGCGTGTGTGTGTGTGTGTGCACACGCTATGCGTGCACATAGCGGTGTGGAGGGTGTGGTGGACCAGGCCAGAGAATGGGAGCGCACGGGAGAATACTCCCGCGCTGTGGATTCTTACCTTAAGGTCACCAACAGCTCCAACACAGCCCTGATGGAGAAATGCTGGTTGAAGGTAAGTAGCTACTGTAGGCTCAATATTTGCTCCTCACAGCTTCGACTGTCTCTCTGTTGCTGGAGAAAGATTGATAATATTTGAACGCCATCAAAACATACAGTAAACACCTCTCTATTCAGTGCAATCTGTGCTCCCTCAGAAGCTCCGCCCCACACATTGGAAACACATTGTATAATTCTGCAGAACAATTTAAGGCCAGGACATGTCATTTGCAATCTTACAAATACATATGATATTTATTTGTATTGTACTTGTATTCTGAAGATGCTCGTGTGTGTTTAATCGTCTAAATCTTTGTGATAATACTGGTAATGTATGTTGTTAAATGCATAGCTAGCTAATCACTGAGCTTCTGCTTTCATTGTGCTAACATTGGTGAATCTATGCAGCTATTGACAAATTTAATCTTTGTAGGTGTTGGATAAGTGCATCTGCAAAATGCTATATACTGTATATATAAAGCAAAATTACATTTTAAGGGTGATTTCCCTTAAAGCAGAGTTTACAAGAACGTCGTAAGATATACAGATGTGGTATACAAATTATATTTCAAATACTGTCAATACTGGTTGAAAGCCTCAACAAGTATTTCACACTAATCTCCTTGACAAAAGCTATATACTGTATATGTGTGTGTGTGTGTGTGTGTGACCAGGCTGCAGAGCTAGCCATAAAGTTCCTCAGTAGAGAGAGAGCAGGGGAGGTGGTCAAGACTGTCGGCCCACGACTCACCGAGCTCAGGAAGTACAGCGCTGTGAGTGCACACACACACTTAACTTCTTGGTCACGCAACTCAGAGGCTCAACCATTGCTGCCACTCACATACATAAAGGCGGCAGGTGAGCAGCGGTAGAGCTCGCTGGTTCGAACCCCGCTAACTCCTCACCTCAAGTGTGGAGGTGTCCTTGAGCAAGACACCTGACCCTAACTGCTCCCGGTGGTCAGGTGTCTCCTTGCATGGCTGACATTGCCATCGCTGTATGAATGTGTGTGTGTGAATGGGTGAATGTGAGGGAAATCATGTAAAGCGCTATATAAAGCCATTTACCATTTACATGAAGCCGGATTTACTAACATCCCAAATAAATGCTAAATTGCGTGGGCATTGTATAATATTGCACAACAACTAAGAATTATTGCGTAAATGACAATGATCAGATTCAAAATAAATAAAAAATTGTAAGTAAGTGCTGGGAAGCAGATATTCAAAGTTTTTCATGCAGGCGTAAAACATGTATATGTGAAGCTATAGTCAGCTATGGTCAGCTATAGTCAGCTACATGTGTTCACATATTGAGTTAAACTTAATAAATGCCATTGGCCAATCAGGCCGCCTCAATTTTTGTATTCTCTCTGGAGGACCAATATATTTACTGTAAAGTCTGCAATATTTAGCGACCCTTAAAATGATTTTCCTGTGAATGTTGCTCTACGCCAGATATTAAAAATTGTTCAAACTAAGGCTTGCATGAATTGTAAAACTATTGTATTACTTAAACCAGCAATGGATATCATAGCAGTGTAACAGTCTATTTGAAAGCAAGAATGTAACAGAACATTTAATATTATTTTAGATTTGCTCATTGTGTGGATATAATGAATGGTTTTAATTTCACTGACATTTTACATTATCTCTTTCCCAGGTATGTTTAGACAGCTTTTCCTAAATATCCAAATGTCACATCCTAAAATACATTATGTACCCTTGGTGCTTAGATATGCACTAATTAAGCAACCATTTTTTTTGCTGCAAAAAAAACCCTGCAAATGTGTGCCCAAGCAACTGTCCCCATGTAGTCTATATTTAGTTGTGTATCCCTTGTCATTGTTTAAGATCAACTGCTTGAAAAGGCTCACAATGTTCTTTCACAAAGAGCCACCACACGCACCATCACAAACCCTTTAAACAGCATTCTTTGCTCAGGTCAAGCTCATTTATCTTAGTTTTATCTTAGAGTAGAGCTGAGTTTCCCCACTACTGCTGTACAGGCAGTCTCTTGTCCCCTCCCAGAGTAGACCTTCCAGTTAAATCAACCTTCCATGGGAGCAGAGAGGGCTTTGTCTTAGTTAGCCGACATCATTCACAGCAATGAGCGGGCTGTGTTTGCTGGGTTTTAGCCGAGCTTTGCTGAGACACAGGACCCCCACCCCACCACCGCAAATGCACGTAATTTAAATTCACCTCCTTTTGTCTCTCTTCTCTACATCCTCCCTCTCGCTGCCGTCCATGTGCACAGGCTGCTGAGCTCTACCTGAACCAGGACCTCATAAAGGAAGCCATCGACGCTTTCATCGAGGGAGAGGAGTGGAACAAAGCCAAGAGAGTGGCTAAGGAGCTGGAACCAAGGTTGAAGAGGGGAACGCACGCACACACGTGCCCACACGTGCACACACGCTTCGATTAGTAAATTTGATCATTCTCAATAGCAAACATGAATGCATTCAACCAAAAATGCTAATATTCCTACTGAATCAATAATAGATCATTGTTAATAGCTATAGTTAATAGTTATAACACTGTTAATAGTTCAGTCAAAAGAAAACTTTCATGTATGCGCATGAGGGGTATTGAATAAGCAATGAACAACTTATTTTGCGGGGGCCGAAACTTTGGAAACCGCTTATAGACCGTTCACCTGACATGCACGTTTTGGTCTGCTTGTCACAATGGTTCTTCAATGCATTCTCTGCTTTTCTCTACACTGTTATGGGTGGCGATCTTGTTCAGCCTGGTGGCTAGGCGTCAATAATAGCAGTGCACAGTTAGACTGTGACTTCAGGCATCATTATGTTTGAACACACGATGAGCTATGGTACTTTAGGTGAGTGGCAGGACAGAAGATAAATATTCTGGGTGTTATTCATGCATTTGACAGGTGTTGATTCCAACAGCCACTGCAGATTGTCAGTATTCGTGGCACCCCGTCGGCAGAAAATGCACAAATCCTCATGGGAATACTATAAATAGTCTCTAGTCCAAAGTACTATGGCCATTACTCACTTGCTCCACGTGAGGTCTGACTCACTGTTGTCTGGCTGCTAAACCTGCAGGTATGAAGACTACGTAGACCAGAAATACAAGGACCACTTGAAGAACCAAGGCAAAGTAGACTCTGTAAGTAGCCTCACCTGCTGCAAATATAGCATGACACGCCACGTTAAATAAAACTGCCACTCAGATACGTTAAGGGTTGAGATGTCATTTGAACCCAGGGGTGGTTTGCATTAACATTAACCCTTTAACTACAGTACATCCAGTATTATTAAGGGCAGGAATTGCTGCTTAACTTAATGTGCCTCTATGAATGTGCGCGTGTGTGTTTAAGCTGGTGGGGGTGGATGTGATGGCAGCACTGGACATGTATGCCGAGAGAGGGCAGTGGGAAAAGTGTCTGGAAACAGCTTCCAAACAGGTATTACGATGACAAAGCTCCTTCCTGTCTGCCTTCCTAAATCACTACTGGCATACCTTGGAACATATGAAGCTGGTCTCCACTAGGATGTAAAGTGGCCATGTTGTTATTTTTGACCAGATAATATGTTCATTTACTGTATTTCAGTAATTCATATTCTCTAATGGGTGGGGCTCACCTCATAGAAGCATATGCCTTGTCACTCCAAGTACTGTATGCATATCATGTGTCCTTATTTTCTAGAACTTTAACATCCTCCATAAGTATGTTGCACTGTACGCCACTCATCTCATCAAGGAAGGGTCTGTGGAGAAGGCTCTACGCTTGTATCTACAGCATGGAGCCCCCCCAAACCCCCAGGTATGTGCACGTGTGCGCGTGCACACGCACGCACGCACACACACACACACACTATTGCTGCATTCAGAAACAATGGACGGCACGGGAAAAAAGGAATGTCAAAATATAATGGTGATGTCACATTGTTTTCAAAGAATGTAATCAAATATATTCAATACAATTATTTTGTTGATAATATTTTATATAATTCTTTCAGTATTGTATCTAGTTTTCTGTTGTTGCAACAAAGGTATTAGCTTGTCATTGTCCAAAACGACAATGAGCTCTCCATGTGTGAGGGAGCTACGTAACATCCGACTGCGAATTACCGTCATTTTGCCTACCACAACTTATTTTGACGGTTTGCCATCTGTCGTGTTCCATGTGAACACAGAATTAACTCATCATTTATAACTGCGTTTTTGGTGGAAACCCCTTTATGAAAACATTTTAGTTTTGGTTTAAAACTGAGAGGCCTTGCCTGTCCTGAATTTCTGTTGCGTCATAATACAATAGACACAATATACAGTATGTGTTTTTTAGACACTTAAAGGCAGGGTCAGTCATTCTTGAGAACGCTTGCTAATTTTGAGCTCAAATCAAAACAACATCCCTCTGCGGACCTCCGCAGCACCGCCCCACACATCGAAACGCATTGTGAAGCAAAGCGCAGTACTATGGCTTTGTTGATGGGAGCGGTGTTCGCCACTTTGTTTCTGTTCCTATTTACGGAGCCAAGGCTTTGAAGAAGTATCCGATTATTTTTTCAACATGCACAGAGAACGGTAACATAGCGAAATGTGAGGAGATATTTGGTGAATTTTACAAAAAGTATATTATCTTACAATTAGCTTGCAATAGTTGACTATAGCTTTAATAGTGCCGCTAATCCCATGTAGCTTCACTGACACAAAAACAACAGCTTCTTAACGGTTCTCATGTCACTTGCCCTCAGAACTTCAACATCTACAAGCGTCTGTTCCTGGACCTGCTCAACATGACAGGGAGCGATTCAGTCGAGTCATACCGCATGTGGGCCGATCTCCGCAACGTCCTGCTGCTGCTGGTAAGTGGAGGAAGCAAGGCTATCTGTTTGGTGTATGAGAATGAGAATGCTTTAAGAAGGAGAAGCAGCAGCCATTGCTGTGACCACTATCAATATTGGCCTACACCTTCATTGTGGGCCATTGTGTGTGTGTGCTGGCAGTGTGAGAACATGGTCGACTCTTCTGAGGCCAACTCTCCAGCCCATGAAGAGTTTGAACAGATGCTGCTGATATCTCACTACTACGCCACCCGATCTGCTGCTAGAGGAGTGGACCATCTGGTACACACACACACACACATACACACAAATTACCCATTTCTGTTGACTAAATGTAGAGCGTAGTCATATGTCCTTTTTTAGGAAAAGTAAAATAAACCCAATAAAGCTAATTAATTTAAAGGGACAATCCCACATTCCGCCCCCCCCCCCGACACCCACCCACACCCACACCAGAAAACAGTAAAGTTGCCATGATTTGATATAACAGACTGACAGTTGTGTTTGAGTGCGGGAGGGAGTTTCGGGGAGCGGCTGATGGGTTACCGGAGAATTAATGCCTGTGCTCTGGGGGTCCCATAGTCACACACTGCCTTTTCAGGTGAGGGAGGGGTCGGTCTAGCCTGGCGATACGGACCTGATCTCCCGAGCTACAGGGTGACTCCACCCCACGTTTCAATCTGGAACCCCTCCAATCAGAAGAGTTTTTCACAAAAGCAGTGCCAGTGCATTTCAATCAAACTCCCTTTTGCTACCTTTACCTCACCCAAACAGAATGTTTCAAACGGAACATGAATCTGTAATGTGATTAAGGCCCATATACATTGGCTTGACTTCAAATCAGCTAGAGCGCTGGATACTGAATGATGTACATTACTGTCTAGCCACTGATCATTGTAAAGCTGACAGACACTTTGGCATTAAGGGGTTCCAGACATGAACGTGGAGCTTGCTACCTCAGGATGGTCTAACAAGGTGGGGTTGCTATAGCAACCCTAGCCTAGCCTACGGTTGCCCAGACTGCATGCACCTGTCCCAGTGCTGAGTGACAGGCCCTCTTCTCTCCACCTTCGCCTACAGCCAGCCACGCCCACACACACCGGTGGATGTGGGAGGGCTATAATGCATGTAGTACACCTCTGATGTTTCTGTGTGTCCCCTATGAGCTCTTTGCACATGCTGGAGCTACTGCATGTAGCCCGTGTTCACCTGTGCTTCCAGGATACGGTGGCCACCAAGTTGTCCATCTCTGTGCTGCGTCATACGGAGCTGGTGCCGGCTGACAAGGCCTTCTACGAGGCAGGCATGGCCTGCAGGGTGAGAGAGGGTCGTGGTGGTGGAATGGGCTTCAGCTCGTATCTTGTTTTATAGGCCTTTATCAGCTTCTTCATATTTACTCTGTGTATGATTGTGTACATTTGGACAAAGGAATAGTGCATCATGTAAATGGAATAAGTCTTCAACATTTTGTTGATGTTTTACATGTTCTACATTGACGTGGGAAACATGTTATTTATTATAGTACGATAAACAGTTCTAGCCTGGTGTAACCAGATCAGGTCTGGCCACGCTCCATTGGGAAGTGTTCACAGTCGTATACTCCTACTTGGCGTAGACCTCTGGTTAATATTGAAACTATTGGATGGCGCTGAACCAATCAGCTACAACTGTTTTGATCGCCTCATCTAGCTCTTCTACCATTTAGACACACGTCAGACTTCAATGCCATCTCACTAACCCACCCTGATTGGACCGCCTGTGAAAACGAACGCTTATGCAAACAGGGTTTCCAGACTATAATCTCAGCAAAAAGAAAATTGAGATGGGAGCAATAGTCGGGCGGAGCCAGGCTAAAACAGTTCATCATAACAATGAAAATAGTGTATATTCTATATACAATGGGTTGGACAAAGTAACTTTAAGCTTTCAGTATTGAACCAACCACAGATGTAAAATACAAATAGATATCATCTTTATATACTGTATATAGATGAAACGATGTGCAAGCATACATTTGTGTGTGTCCCTGTAATGCATGCATGAGAGCAGGACCTAACTAATGTGTCCTTCTCTCCGTCTGGCAGAAGATTGGCTGGGAGAACATGGCTTTCATCTTCCTCAACCACTTTCTGGACCTTTCTGATGTGAGTTAACCAATCACAGCTCACCTCTGGCAATTGAATGCACATTCACTCTCCAAATAGGTATGTTACTGATGGATAATGCTGTGTGTGTGTGTGCGTGTGCGTGTGTGTGTATCCACCTATCTAGGGCATTGACGAGGGTAATCTAGATACCCTGGATCATTCAGACTTCCAAGATACAGACATTCCTTTCTCGGTTCCGGTTCCCACCAAACTCTATGTTACTGTAAGACTGCCACACACTGTTCTATTTTATGCTAGTTTATGTTTAATACATAATTCAATAATCATGTGTTTTTGCAATATTGCAATAACCATGTATCACCAGAAATAGCCTTTTATACTTTGTTTCAGAATCACCTTTATACTGCCACCTAGTGGTAGAGATGCAGTACCGTAGGCTCACGGTGTTCCGGACAAAATCGGACTTGCAGCGACTTTAAACGAGGCTCCAACGAGAACTAACGAAGCTACGGTTTATGTGATTGCATCACAGTTGCCAGAAAGAGCTTTGAACATTTTCAGCTTTGACTGACATGCTATTGGATCAATAGTATTTGTTTAATTATAGAAAATGGACTGCTTCCACCATTGTACGGAACACCATGAGCAGCTCACAGTGTTCCGTTCTTGTAAGCTAACGCTGTAGCGGTGTTTTCTCTCCACCAGGCACTGCTCTTTCCAAAGCTTTATCCTAATATATTTAAACATGTTACTGACAAACGTGAACATAAAACACTTGCAGGATACTTACATTATAATACTTATAATAATTAATAATTAGTATGTACTTACTACATTATAATAATTTGTTTTATATCATTTAATAAATATTTATTGACTTTCAAGCCAAGGAAAAGTGACGCGACATGATATTTTTCATTCGTGTCTTTTGCTCGAATAACATTAGCTAATATACAATTAATTTTTTCACAAACATCATTTTTGTATGGAATTATGTGTTTGATAAATACTTCGATGTGTTATTCTTTCATTTAAACGTTTGAAAGTTGATCAAATAAGTTATAAAATGTTTTTCCCCGTATGGATTGGTCCATCTCATAGAACTCCATTCAGGAGAGAAACACACTATCTAACAGCATTTTGGACCGTGACGTAATTTGATTTCTGTGACGAGTTCTGTGACAAGTGTACGGTACACTGTGATTAAAGGTAAAGAAAACGGAACACTGTCAGTCTACGGTAGCTGCAGCTGTGCCAATGCTAAACATGGCAGCCTCCATTCACCGTGGGTCGCTATGTGTAGCTACAAGCAGCTCGTTCTCCTCATAGCAAATGAGTTGAATCTCCATCTCACATGAGCATGCATCTATTATGAATTAATATGATGTATAGATTATTCTAATATGATATATATTTTCCGCTGTATATGTTAACATTGCTTATGGCACCTTTAACACCTTAAAACGAATTACATTTGCACACATTAGGCTATATTAGCAGTGAGGATTAACACATTTCCGTGAGTCAATTAAAGTTTTGGATAAAAAAGAAATGAGTGTCTTACTGTAGGCCTACTGTACAGTTATTTCTTTTTCATATGTTCACTTTCAGTAAAGTGACTTTAATTTCAAGCTACAAAGCGAGTGTGCTACAGCGAAGCTGCAGAAGTGAGTGTATTGTGTCTGTGTGTGTGTGCGTGCGTGTGTTAGGACACCCAAAGGGAGGAGATCAGAGACTGGGTGCTAGCGGTGTCCATGGACCAGAGGGTGGAGCAGGTCTTGCCGCGGGATGAGAGAGACACATATGAGGCGTCGCTGCTGGCAGCCAACACCGGCATGCGCTCCCTGCCTTGCATGATCACTGGTAACACACACACACACACACACACACACACACACCCATCCCTGATCTCAAACCCTTTTGTTGAGAAACGATAGAAGTTAATTTAGGATGGAACAAACTGGTCTATTTCCAGCCTGCGAATAATGTATTGTTTTTTTGCCAAACATTAGTGTAAGGAATCTTTTAAGTTAAGGGAGCTATAGTGTTGAGACCTTTAAGTACCGCTTTAAAGCATATTTAATTATCTTTATATATTTCTGGACTAAAACAATGCTTAGGGTACATTTCATTTTTAAACACACCACACAACTCGTGGCTATAAAGTACACACACACACACACACACACACACTGATCTGCCTGTATGTGTCCCAACGGTAGGCTACCCTGTGCTGAGGAACAAGATGGAGTTTAATGCCCCAGGGAAGGCGGCCAATAAGGAGGACTGGAACAAGTTCCTCATGGCCACTAAGGTATGACGCACAGCTGTCCCAATTACAACAAGATGAGTGTGGGAAAGGTATGTAGGGCGGCAAGTGGCGCAGCGGTAGAGTGGGGCGCAGGTGATCAAGAACTCGCTGGTTCAAACCCCGCTAACTCCTCACCGAGTGTGGAGGTGTCCTTGAGCAAGACACCTGACCCTAACTGCTCCTGGTGGTCAGGTGTCTCCTTGCATGGCTGACATCACCATCGCTGTATGAATGTGTGTGTGAATGGGTGAATGTGAGGGAAATCATGTAAAGCACTATATAAATTTACCGTTATTTATATATTAATTCATTAACATTTACTAATTGTAGCAGATAATAAAGAAAATATAGGTAGTACACAAAGTGAAATAGCACATCAACATAATTAAATAAAGTGTGAGTAGTAATGGCATAATAAAATGTTAGGTTAAGGTTTTCTATAAATAAATAAATAATAATGTTATAATAATAATAATAATAAGATAAATTGATCAAATAATAGTTGAACACCGTGAGCAAGATTCCCAGTCTCATGTTAGCATGAAACTTAATGCACGTTTGACTTGATCTACACCTTTGCATGTGCACGCACGCACACACACACACAGGTTTTAATATGCAGCCAATGCAGGTGTGTGGTTTTGGGCTGAACTGGTTTCAGCGGGTTTCATCATCTTTCACAACTGGTGGTTTGGCTTTAACAGGTGTGATTATCAAAGGCTTACACACGCACACACACACACGCAAACATGCGCACTCACACGCATGCTTGCACCTGTGCAAGATACCGCCATGCTATATTTATGCCCCTGCCCTCATTCATTGACTGTCTTTTCTGATTCGCTCACACATCTGCCTGTCTTCTCTTGCAGACCACTCACAGTCCAGAATGCCAGGATGTTCTGAAGTTCATCAGCCAATGGTGTGGCGGCCTGCCTGCCTCTGGATATTCTTTCCACTAGAGCGCGCGCGCACACACACAAATACACACACACACAGCAGTCCACTTATTTAATCTTTATTTGATCACAGCTACCATCCCAGCTCTCATCTCTAAACTCTAAATCGATGCCTGAGGCTCAGAAATATTTAATCCATCTTCTCCATTACAATTCCTCTTGTCACATCGGTTGTTTCTCTGATGTATCTATGCCACTGAATCACAGCACTGTATGTCCTGAAGCCCCCCCTGCTCAGTTCTCATCTAGGAGTGGTTTTTAAAACAGAGATTACTTGTAAGAACTATCTTTGTTTGCTTGCGCTTGTGTACAAACAGGTTGTGCATACGTCAATACAGATGTGCACAGCGTGACTGAAGCCAGCGTTCTGCCTAGCGTCATTCCATAACAACACACTGAGATATTGACCCAGTGTCTCGCTAGCAGGCTATTTTGGTGACCACCGCTGCATGCTGACATAAGCACAGACCCTACCTGGCCCCTTATTGGTCAATTTGTCTCATGGTGTCAGGGTTTCGTGTCACCATGGAAATGAATGTCTGTCTGTCTAGCATCACATTCCTGCACTTTGTTGAATGGCCCAGTTGGTTCCCCTGTGTCATCTCTCTCGCTAACCCTCTTGTCATTTGTTTGAGCGATACATCTTCTCAGGATGATATTGTTTTATAACCACCAAAGTGTGCTGTTGGCAACTTTAAATATTTTTGTAGTGTTATTTGACATAATCATAAACATCTGTATTTCTGTCAACAAGAAGATATTTGTAACATATTGTGAATCAGTTTGACTGAATGTATTTTGTACATTGGATTTAAAATAAAAACACGTTCTTTGGATATTTATATTTAATATTTGCTTTTCCTTAACATTTGTATTTATAGTCTCTGCGTCAAAAGTGCTGTCCTGCTATTACGCTATCATACAGTAGCATATGTAAATTTATTCAATTGTAAACAGCGCCCCCTTGGAGCGAAATGACAACGAGGCCTCTCGACCAAGTAAGCCGGGACATTTCATTTACAGACACCGTACCTTTAGCGGAACGATATTTTACTGAAATATAGGCCTATGTCGTTTGTAATTGTTTTTAACTCTGTATTAAAATAATAGCACAATAAAAAGTATTAAAATTCCCGTGCGGTATAGCCTATAATCTGGATCGACTGTTTGACCTTGACAGATGAAGATGGCAGGAGACAAAACAAATCAAATAAAAATATCGGGCTAATGAACAAGACCGGGGCCCAATAAAATACGATATAAAATGCAGTAAACTCAGAGTCGGAGATGAGTGTAACAAATCTCTCATTTAAAACAAGTTTTAACCATGGGCTGTGGCTATGCACTTATCTGTTCTGGTCCCACGATAGGATACCTATATCATGAAAACCTGCAACTAACACTGTAGACTTCATGACAATTAAGGTCGTTTCGTATAGGCCTATGGGCTATACTGTATGCTATATGTCTACTTCACGAGAATAAAATGTAGGATATGCATTTGAGCGCCATAAATCAAAGTAGCCTATATTGTAATGGGCGATTGCATTTGGCGATTTCATCACCAGAGTAGCCTATTTATTGATATAGGCTTGACTGAATGGGCATGTGTTTTAAATGCACAACTCAAAGGCTTTACTAAATTGAAACGTTTTATAGTGGCCTATGTGAATGATGTTAACATCCTGTTTAGTTTTGTATTGTGCAACCTCAATAACCTGCGTGGTTGATTCGGGTTGGTTGTCCTATACGCACACACAGTCGTAGACTGTTCCCACCAGATAACGTCCGCAATCAATATAAAAGTCTGCGTGCGCCTGCAGAAAATGCGTTCAAAATGAAGTGGCCCGTGCAATTTCCTGCTTTTATAATGGGTCTAATCGCTGTTCCACATCTCTTAATTGCGACCTCTAGGAAAAAGAATACAGAAGACAAGTGTTCACATTACAGCATATATATGCCAGCTGTATCCATACCTTGCCGAGTTTCAGCATTAGCCTATGAAATCCTGCAAACATTTCATAGATGTCACATGCATGAAGAATAGGAAATATTTAGACATTTTATTAGCAAAATATTAATGTACAACATTAAGCATCATAGTAATGTGTTAGTTACACAAGTTGGCTGCTTCAATAACACAAATTGGCTAAACAAGCCGTGAAAAGAGTGTTATTCGTCCAGTTTTATTCTTCTAGCTTCTAATGACATAAAACGCAATCCCATTGGGAATATTTAGTGAATCCTCCTCATGTCAGTCATACAAATACTATTTAGGACAGAATTGCCCTCGACTGAGGCCTACACAGACTACAGTTGGCCTATAAGCATGAAAATGATACGGCGAGCACGACGAGGCCTTCATGCGCGCTCCTGCTCCACCCTTTATCCGCAATCCGTGTCTTTTCGTCGACCTGCCGCTGAACACACTATAATACCATAATGTTTCTCTTTAGTATAATCGTAGGCCTATACTCATAGGTTTATTAGCATCATTCAAACTATTTTGGGTAAGTTTTTCTCAGCTCTGCGTGCTGGACCTTTTAACCTCTGTGAAAATATAGTGCAATTCAGCAAAACACGGACCCGGCGGCAACCATGGCGCGCGTCCTTGGTGATATGAAGCCGCTCTCTTGGCATTCACCGCGTGCCTTAATTGTCTGGACATTTAAATCAAGGTCCGCTGTGAACACTAGGAGAGACGGGCCCTGCACCGGGCCCGGCGGCCCGCCCCCGGAACACCGTGCAACATTATCTCATCCAACATACACGACACAGCTGCATTGCGTGGAAAAAACAGGGCAGCACATATTGTAGCAGCCAGCCTGCACCAAAATGTAGGACTAACTCCAGATCCGCACTGCAGGCCCGCGTGCATGCGCCTCTTCCATAAGGCGATTAAAGCATCATTCTCCAGTATCCAACAATAGCCATAATGCGCATGTATTCACATTCACCATGGCATTAATGATACAATTGCAGGGGATGAAGATGCATGTTCCGGTCCAGAAACAAGCAGTAGCGTCTAAGAAATGAATGATAAAGTGAAAGCACAAGTTTATGAACATTACCCCATAATCACGTATCGATATACGCTCCAAACGCGTTGGGTTTGATCGCCGATTATGTCCGTTGCAGGTGCACAAGACGCGCTTGATTATTATTAGCAAAATACAAAATAAAAAGGTTTCCTTTTGATGGTGTGTGACTGCCTCGCGGGCCCATTGACCACGACAAAGGCAGCGGTTGGTCTGCACTACCGAGCGGTCTATAACAGCTCCCTGTGAAGGTAGAGAGGAGGAGGAGGAGGAGAGAAAAACCCCATCTGGAGCCTCTCCTGCCATCAGCTTTGTCAAGTCTTGCATACGCTAAAATGCTAATGACCTAGATAGCTCATGCAAAATGCAGCAAAAAGCGGGGGCGGGTGGGGGAGCTCGGGTGGGCGGGAGGGTGGGGGGTGCATGGTAGGGATGTCATCTCATCCCTGCCTGCCTTTGTGGGGGTCGTCGGCTGGCGTGTGAGTGCGCGCAGGGGAGGAGGTTGGGGGGAAAGGAGAAGGGGGGGGGGGGGCGATTGGGGGTCGTTTTAAATGCACAGGTGCATCATTAAGAGTTTAGCTCATATTGATAAACAACCACTAACATTTAAAGCGTAATATGCGCAAAACAGGACTGCGGATTTTACGCATTGGATTCTGAATAAAGAAATGTCTACATTACAATTATAGGCACAAATGTATGTGTAGGCAATAGAAATAAGGTCTTACTTAGGCTATATATTTAAGCTCGATTTAATAAACAATATACATTACATCATATCATTGGTAAACCTAACGCACTGAACAACAACAGTGCGTTTCCCGTGCAAACCACAGCTTTTGCGCATTTTTGAATCCCTGCAACTTACGGAAGTGTCCTGCGCGACGCACATAATCATTCGACGCCGGTGTACGTCGTTTTTTGTCCTCTGTCGTTGAGTTAATAGAAACCAGTGTCCTGTCCATTTTATTTTGTTCTTATTCGTTCCGGAGATATAGCGGACCAGAGATTATCACTCACTTACTCCCTCGCTCTCGCCCGTTCTCTTTCTCTCCTGGTGGTGCTGATGCTGAGGGCTGCTCCATCCAACGCAGTGTCGTCTTTTCTGGCTACACAAAAAGATGAACTGTATGGGAAATAACCTATAGGATACATGGATTAAAACATATTCCGCTGGAACGACAACAACAAAGAGAAGAGCTAAGAACCAGTTAAAAAGTCGAATCTGGGTGCAGTCGTGGGGCGGGAGCTTCAGTAATATCTAATGGAGAGAGAGCGAGAAAGAGAGAGTTGGGTTGTCATCGCCTTAAAGCCTCTGATGGTAAAAGCCTTCTGACGGAGTGGGGGAGAGTAACCCAGTTTTAGGACCCAGACTCTCGCCTTGAGGATAGAGGAGAGGTGGAGAGGGGAGAGAGAGAGGCATAGCTTATCTACCGGTTTAATAAAGGAAACTGAGTGAAAGAGACGACATATTGATATTTTTCGTCAACTATTTATTTTACATTAGGTGATATAAGATCAATCATAGGCCTGCATACCCTGCAAGAAATATTAGGAATAAGAATATAGTAGACTACACACAACTTCCCTAAAATAAGCACATCATAATGCTATTTTAGACTTAGGCCTATAGGCTAAAACAGGTATTTTACCCAAAACGTTTTCCAGCATGTTAAATTATTGATGATTACGTCCCTTTATTTTCATAGGCTAGGCTATGGCTTAAAGTATAGCCTAAATTGTGTAGCTAAATATTTTGCTTCCATGCAGGCTTGATTTCCCATTGCGCCACTTCGCTTCCATCCCCCTTCTCAGGCCCCTCACCCGACGCATGGGCCTTGTCCATATGGCTTGTCATCTGCGCGTCCCCTCCATCCCATCCCCCACCGTGCACGCTGTCCCGTAAAAGACGCACATAGATTGATGACATCCGCCATTCATTTAACTGCAGCGTCACATGCACATTTGCATACATAATATATCACTGGCAGGCTTAATCCATACTATAATAACATTTGTTTTTTTGTTCGTTTGTAGCCAATTATATGAGTTTGCAAATTATTAGTTCACCTTCTGAATCTGTATGAAAAAAATACCCGGCTGCTGCAGTGTCACTTTATCCCATAGAGCCAATATAGCGGAGCGTGCCTCGGGAACAATACGTAATTCGCGTGCTATTGTACGTCGTGTAGCGCGCCTTTCGGTTCGGGTCAAGAGAGGTCTTATACACAAATCCGCCCCCCGTCTCGTGCCGCAGTGTCGTCTGCGGGACGCGTGCCTCGCAGGTGCCTCAGAGTTCAGCTCGAGATGGTCTGTCTGTCGAACTTCTGCCAGAGAGCTGGAGATCCCCCACTCGGCTTCAGTAACACACACACACACACATCCTACTATTGTATTATAGCCTATATGGTAGGCTACAATAAGACATTATAATTCCACAATATTTGTAGAAAAAGCAATAGCCTATAGAGATTCAACAATTTTATACTTAGCCTAACATACCATTATATAGGATAGAAATGCCGAGACTGCCAAGTTAAACTAAGCTATGATATTAGAAGAAATTGCATGGTCAAAAAGGCTTATAATTGTGCCAAATAAAACAGTTTACACATTGTCTACTAAAATATCCTAATTGTCTTTTATTTGCATTCTTTAAAAGGTATACTTCATGAGACAATAGGCTATAGCCTGTATATAATTATGTATATCCTATTAATTTAAGCAGCAAAAAATAAAAGTCCAAATAAATTAGGCTAAACATATAGGCTAAAGCTATTGGTAGGCCTATTGACAGTTTAGTTTTGCAGCATTCCTAGAAAAATCATAGCCTACTGTAAGCGAACTTGAAAAACAATTATCACAAAATAAAGCTAGACACAAACATCTTAAAGCATAGTGGTGCAAAAACAATGAGACATTTAATTTTCTTTCAGCGTTAACAATGTTACATTGCATTGCTAATCTGACACACAAATAGCCTATGGAAAAAAAACCCCCCAAAGGTTATTTTCAGGTCATGTCCAACGGTGGTGCAGTAATACTCTAACGGCTATTCACAGGGTTCATTACGCATCTTGACTGTTACGTAGGCCTAGCCTGGGCTACTGCTTTTGCACCAGGAAGCTAGGAGCACACGGATAACTGCTATATATGGTCGCCAAAACTCGGCTCCGTTTGGTTTGGCAGCAGTTTGTTAACAGTCGAATGGGAGACATGTCTTCTAAAATTCAGATGCCGACACCAGAACATGCCCTGCCTGGCAGGAGTGAAGCTATTCAAGTGACGGGTAAGATGCTGAATTAAGATAGCATGCTAACACACTGTCGGTGTTATGTAACGATTCCGTGGGTAATTGCAAGGTAATTTTCTCACGGTTCCCGATTTAACTATAAACAACACTATAGTCCGAACCAGCACAGAAATGGTTTTACAGCGGTCCAATACCCTATATTGTCTAGTCATGCAATTGCTACTCATGGCAAAAGCCAAATAGGTGCCCTGTGTTTTCATGTGGAATTGCTAGGCCTACTGCGCATGCGTATACTGAGAGCTTTGCGTTTTATTCTCTACGGTTTTATTTAGGTCTAGTGTTTAACGTTGCATTGTTTTAATTAGCCTTACACACAGATAATTATCATTGTCAATTGTCAACATCATATTGCCTAAACAAAGTATGCTATAATTGTTTTTATTTTAACCTATCTACTGTAGCCTACTTATAAAATGTATTATTATTCTGATTCGAATATATTCTTACAGGAATGCCTACTACAATACAGGAAGCAAATTAAATAGTACAGAGAAGGTGTAATCTTTGAGAACCCTCGGCCTCTGGCATAAGAAACTATTAAGTGCCCTTTAGCATCCTGTATCAATGATGTCATCAGTATTGACAGGGCTATGAGACAGGGTTGTTCGTGTGCTTGCATTATATGGTTTCTAGCAATATTCTGGTCACAGGGGAGGGTAGGCTACTACAGGTAAAATGTGAAATATCTGGTATAAAAAGTTTGTTTTTATTATATTATTAATTATGTATGTATGTATACAGTATAATGTCTCAGAATCATGCACCAATACATTTGCAGACAACGAGCACTGCAGCACATAGCTGGCAGTAGGCCAGGATAGACTCATATAGACGTTAGCTCAGACAGATACCATTTACATGCTCCTGCTGCGTTGCCGGTACCACCACAACACACACACACACACACACACACACGCACACGCACACACAGAGCTGAAGGTCATACTGCTGAAGAGGGCAAAGGAATGACTTGTTATCTGCAGACTATAGCTTCACTGGAGGAAAGGGTAATGGCAACACAGAGAATCCATACACAGACACAATCCTTACAGTATATACACTGACATCACGACACATACGGTATGGATGAAGGTAATATTAGCACAAAGCAATTTTCACATTTTGTATTTCGACTTTAAATGTAAACACTTTTTGCGTAAAGGTTCATATTTGGGTTAGGCAAGGACATAAAGGACATACTGCACTGTATAACTAGCTGGGTGGCTATTAATCAAATTTGGCTAATGTTTGGTAAGTTACCATGGCTGCGATAAAGCTGCTTTAGTGTCTGGTATTGAGAGAAAGTTTAGCCAGTGTATAAGACAGACAGTGGTAGTAGTTAGTCGTCAGTTAGACAGCTGGCAAAGATGTAGCACAGCTCATTGGGTGCCCTCTCTTCAGAAGAGTGTTGGCACTTGATGAATACATCTGCCTTGGCATGGAAAAGACCCAAGATGTGTGTACACACAAACGCACACGCACGCACGTCACGCAAATGCACTGCCCCCTACTAACGAAAATGTGCTGAGGTGTTTTAACAGGCCTTTTAGAGTCTAACTAACTTTCAGATACACTGTACAGTGAGTGAAAGACCCAGAGAGAGATGGATAGTAAGAAAAGGCGGACAATATGTTTGTTGCTTAGATAATAAGAAAAGGCGGACAATATGTTAGTTGCATAGCATGACTGCGAAAGGAAGGAATTCCTTCCTGAATAGTCAAGCATGTTTAGCAAGCACAGGTCACGGTTTGTGAACAAATGGTCATTTGATCGATGGGTCATGTTGAGCACTGTAGGGAACACTGCCATGAAACTACATTTTGTTTTTGGTAATTGAATGTTTTGCGAGGTGTAGGGACAATGGGGTGGGGGGTCTTGCTAAAGACGGGTGGGGGGTCTGTGGTGGAAGGAGGGTGGAGAGGTGTGTAGACATCCTGGAGCATAGCCAAAGCTCCCCGCTCGGGAAGGCTGCCACATCGAGAGAAAGAACGAACGAGAGACCAGGGAGAGAGAGGGAGAGGAGAAGAGAAAAAGGCTATGCTTGCAGTGGAGACTTGGCAGGGTTTGCTTGCCTTTGTCTGTCTTGCTTGGGCTCCGGTGCCGGAGGAAATCAAGAGCAGCCCGGCACGGTGGCGTACAGGGACAAGCTCTGCCTCAAAGACGAAAAACAATCGTGCCCGAAAAACAAGTTTCAGCCGACGTTCGAAATGGCCAACCTTGGCTCGGGATGCATTGTGAGAGAAGCAAACTACAAAATTCGATTTATGTTTTTCCAGAAGTCCAGAAGATAAACGTTGGACCATAGGACAAGATTGAGGTTCTAAGACAATCTATGTGATATAAATGCAAGCAAAACAGTACAGTTAACTGAATATTGTTTTGTTTTTCCCTAGCCAAACAGCAACTTTGAACTGGACATGGACAGGTGTTTGACTCGAAGAAGTCCACCAGTAGTCAGAACAAGGCCGTCAATATCAAGGAAGCATTTAGCCAAAGGATTTACAACTTTTCAGCACTTTTTTAATCTCAAAATTTCAATTGGATTATGGTTGGATAAAATACTAATTTAATTGGAATTCTCCCGGAACTTTACTGGATTAGAAATTTCTGATAATTTGTTTGGAAGTCCCAAAATCTTATCGAAGCATCTGTTCTTTTCTCCATTATTCTAACAAACCCTACTTAACCTGAGATTGTTGGTTTTAGAACAATGGACAGTAAGTTCAGAAGCATAGCCGAGCACAATATATACTGTAGGCTACTCTTAGTCTATAGTTAAAACCAAATCCAGGATTACCATCCAGTGTATTTTTTTCTTGGATTAGAAGTCTCACCATTTCAATGTTTAAATGCTTTAAATTGCCAAACTGTCTAAATCATATTAGGATTCAACAGAATTTTTATCTCAGCAGATATTTAATACGTCCAAGGTAGAGTTGGCAATTGAGAAATGGATAAACACTTGTTTAGTGATATAGCCGGTATTTTACATTTATTTTGTGATTAGTGAGCCTTAGACGCGACACGTAACAAAAAAACCTTGGCCTTTAAGATATGAAGTGTCTATCCCAAAGTTGCTTTACCCAGGTGAACAAAGTTAATCTTCAGCTGCACTGTTAGATGCAACCTAAGGTAAGATTGTGTGGAGTCAACCCCTCCAGGAAGACAGAGAGAAGGCAGAAGAGGGGAAATGATTGATTGATAGAGGTGAAAAAGTCCAACAGTGGTGGACAGACATACAGAGAGTGAGAGACAGTGAATGTAGGGCTGGAATAGGATGCAATCATGGAGAAAAATCCTTTGTGTGTGTGTGTTAATCTCCAAGAGGAACAGGGAATGGTTACAAATATCCTACTGTATCAACACCTTCAACACATTTGGATACTACTGATATTATACTCGCACAACATGTACTACATGTCACGCGCATGCTTATACATACACCCATACACACACGTATAGTAGACACTTGCCTTCTAGTATTCATGCACACACATACTGTATCACACACACACACACACACACATTCACGCATGAAGACAGAATCATCAAGAAGTTCACAGATTTACACACAGATGTGATTGCAGACCAGCTGTAGTATGTGTGTGTGTGTTGTTTTGTTTCACGAGGCTAGAATAATATTTGAAATGTAGTCTCTTTCAATGATGCTATGGATTTTCTTCCAGCACCCACCCTTAAATGTATAGTAAGTTATTATAGAGAAATCCTTTTGATATTTGAATGATATTTGAACAGAACACCTCTCCCTTCAATGCTATAAGGTGCTCTCTCAGAAGCTCCGCCACACACATTGTAAAGGCATTGCCGCGGCTAAGATATTGCTGTTGTGGTGCTGTCTGCACCACTTTGTTTGTGTTCCTATTTATGGAGCCAGGGCTGTGTAGAAGTACCGGATTATATTATCAGTACCGAATTATGTTACCAGCATTCACACCGAACGGACAGCTACAGGTGAGGCGTTATTCGCTGAGGCAGAGGCTTGGTTTGTTTAGTAGACTACTGTAGGTTTGTTGTCGTTTATGTACTATGTTGAGAGTACAGTTGCACCTTCCAAATGACCGCTCACCATTGTGAGCTGTGCTTCCACAAGGCCTTGGAGTGGTTTGGCAACATTAAGCACAGTCTAAAGCAATGATGTTGTGCATTACACTATGTGTGTGCCCATATACAGTACAGAATGTTGCATAAGCATGTCAGTGGTGTGCAGTTGGGTGTGTGTGTGTGTGTGTGTGTATGTGTGTTTCTCAGAACACCAGGACTATAGTACAGGGTGACCAAGGCTCTCGTTCTCTCCGCTAAGACCCTCCTTAGCAGAGAAACTTGGAGGCAGAGGGTTTTGAATGGAAAGAAAGAAAGGTCAGCCTTAATGGAGGGAGAAAGAGAAAAGGATAATGTGAAAGCATTCCTGCTGATGCATTTATCACACAGCTCAGCTCCTTGGAGTCTTGGAGTAATACACTCACTCTCCCACACACACTCCTATGGCATTCTTTTCTAAAAAGCTTCTTAGCTTTAGTTCATTTTAACGAGGAGAGGGTGAAGGCAAATAAAGGTGTTTTCCACACAGGCGGCTTATGCAACTGTATTATTGCACTACGGAATAAACCCTTTATTTCGTTGTGCAGTAATATGTGTTGCTACAAATGTTTATTGCTTCATCTAGCTCTACCACTATTTATAGAAACACACTTGACTTCAAGGTCGTCAAACTTACCCACCCTGATTGGTCTGCCAGCAGGGGGGCTGTGAGAAAGCTAAAGCGAACAGGGTTTCCAGACTATAATCTCTGTGAAACAAATTCAGGTCAGACCAATAGTCGGATTTCAGTGCATAATAAACTGCATTTCAGTGCTAAATTGCAGTTCAGTGCATAATATATTAAATGTCTTAGCTACAACATGCCATTTAAACATTTAGATTGGATATTGTTTGAGACTAGTCCAAGGCAAATATCATGGTGTTGAATCATCATCTTGATTGCAATCCAAGCATCTTGTCAGATGCATGGATTATCTTGGCGACATTCTTACCAAAACGGATTTGTAAATTGTGAACAGAATTTGATACAAAATACATACAGTATCTCACAAAAGTGAGTACACCCCTCACATATTTGCAAATATGTGAGCATATCTTTTCATGTGACA
>JAODUH010018964.1:0-26060 GCA_027564835.1 Typhlichthys subterraneus | reverse complement strand
CTTTCAGTCTTTGTCCAAGGCTGGGAACGATGGAGAGGTCGTGAGACAGGACCTCTCTCTCTCTCTCTCTCTCTCTCGCTCTCTCTCTCTCTCTCTCTCTCGCTCTCTCACCCTCTCACTGAACATTGAGACAGGATGTTAGGTCCGTACGTGCAGGAAAGGTAATGCTGTCATTCTTGCCTACCTGCTGTGGTTTCAGAGACCCCACATCCTCATACACTTTCACTCATCCTGCCCCGGCAACGTCTCGGTGAGTGTTTTAAACTCCAAAGCCCCCTAAGTCATATTTTCCCCCAACTTACATTACTTACCAACTTACCCTGCTCACGTTTCCTCTAAATAATTCCGTAACATATACCCATAGCCATACAATGCTTTGAAACTTTGAATGTTATATAGATTTTTTTTATTGAACATAGGCCAAAGGCTTCTAATGGTAGGCTATAGGCCTAATAGACATTATGAATGATTTCTTAACCCATAAGGGAGTAATCAAATTACAAAAATAAAAAATGTAGCCTTTAGCCTATGTCAGATACGAAATAACACAATTAGGCCAAACAAAATATGCTATCATTAATGGAATTAAAAATATACAGCTGTGTAGGCTATAGAAGTCTACCCAAAGGCCTTGTAGTACAAAATTAATACGATTACATTAGGCACATGCCGTGGAAAATGCACACATTTGCAACATATTGAATTAAAATAGTCTATGAGGAAAACCGGTCCAAATGTGCATATATAGCAGATGTCTTCTTTCGTTTACCGACGACGAGTGGGTGGGCACATCGTTGCACAGGGATGCACAAGCAACTGTATACAGTAGCCTATACTGTCGTTTCCATATTGAAGTCAAGCAATCAAACAACTTAATTGCACGAGGTAACGCAGCTCAAAAAGGGCGTCTTCTTAGTGCTATGAAAAAATCTAAAATGTTTTTGTGTAAATTAAAACAAATTAGATATTTTGTAGATTATCTAACACATACCTTTAAGACATTATCGCTCATGGTATGTAGGCTACTATATAACATTTTATTAGTAGCCTGCTTGACACAATACCTCAAGTGTTCACTGTTTCCATCGTTGGTGATTTTGCCAGCTTCCTTTGTTGGACAGGATTGCCCTCTATTGGTTTAATGTGAAATAGCTCACAAATTGTCAACACGCCATTCAATCGAATAGGCAGCGCCGCCTCCTATATTTAACTTAACTTTTAATGTTATTCTTCTTTGACATTCTGTATGTATTAATTTAAGTAATCACTATAAAACATAACGTGATCAAATTTAGAACACAAATATCTTCAGAACTGTTCTCTTCTAGCCCGTCTTACATTTGCTTTGCACTTAATCAGCCCTACAATTAATTTACGAAGATGATTTTAGGTGTCACACATATATTTGATTTTATGTATAGGCCTACGGTTATTGTCTGTTGCTTAGCCTACATGTTCCTGTAAAATGCATGATAAATGAAATTACTCCAACATTGAGATGAGGGAGTGAGATCTATAGTGAGATCGCGCGCGTGTGTGTGTGTGTGTGTGCGTGCGTGTGTATGTGTATGTGTGTGTGTGTACGTGTGTGTGTATGTGTATGTGTTTGAGGAACTGGCCAGTGGGTGGTAGGTCAGTGAGTGGGTAGAGGTTTCATTTTATACAGTACATACATTTCTCCGGTCTTGTGCGTGATCTCTTCTCCATCTGCTGTCCATTGCCGCTCTATATTCTCCTGCCATCTGTTCAACAGCGCTATAGGCACTGCGTGACCAGACGCCTTCACTTCGCGCAGCGTCATCCACTTTGCCAGAGAAGCGTAAAGAAGAAAACTGCCATGATATGGCACTCCTTCAGCCTATAAAACCCACAGTTAATGCTGCTCAACCCCGGCACAAAATCCCCCATCGTCGAAGGCTGTCCCGCCAGGTGCTGCTTGAGATTCCACCCACATCGTACATGACAACGGCAGTTATCTTTATGAAAGAGGCTAACGGCGAAATATGTAGTTTTATTTTATACATTTGTGCCGAATTGACTTTTGTGTTTGAAAGCAATGATACAAACATATTTAATTTGAGACAATGTGCATGTCAGCTGCACCTGACAGACACCCCTCTCAGTAGAATATACATATTATGTGGGAGCTAATTAAATTGTGTATAAAGTGCTTAATACAGTAAATCACACATTAATTCCTTGTCTGGAAAATTATATTTATACTTGAGTATAATGTGGAGTCCAAATGCAAAGATATGAGATATGAAAAACAGGTCATGAGCCATCAGCAGATCCTTGGTTGGAGAACAGTATCATGCAACCATTTCCTCCAGTGCTACAATATAGGCAGAGAGGGTCATATCAAACTGTCTCCAACATGTGCAACGCAACACAAGGTCACTGCATTTTTGCATATGTGGCTGTCATGTAAAATGTATTTTTTTCTCAGGAGCATGGCGTGGCAGGAAGGACTCAATGACTCAGTGGTGACAGCGGTGACCTTTTTCTTAGGCTTGGGCCATTCTTCAGATTCTGCTACTCTGTCAGGCATGAGAGGGTTGGAGGCGTTTAAAACAATGTCAATATCTACAGTCCGCATGAAGAGTTGGGTTTCATTACATCAGTGCCACAGAATAAATGGCCGCCACGTTTCTGGTCTCCAGAATGCCATTTGGCACTGCAGTCTCCTGACAGAGCTGAGTCAAAATCTGCGAGCGAGAGATAATTTACAGGAAAGCGTTCCTGTAGCTGTTGATGATGTGTATTAACCTACAGTATGGAGGGGCCTCTGTGTGGGCCCCTGCAATCACGGCCCCAGGTGTTAGTGTACCACACACATACAGTCTCTCTCAGCCTCCCTGTTCCCGGTCAGGGGGAGCAGGCCTCCCTCAGTCCTTTTTTCAGTTGTAGCTCTCGCGGGTTGGCGATGGATAGTAAATTTCTCAAAGGCACTTGTTTCCCGGCAGCTCTTGAGCTTTGTTAATAGGCTCACGAGAGGCAGGGCCCGCCGAAGGGATAATAAATCAAACAGGTATATACACGGTCCATTCAGGCAAATGCAATGCTTTCATAAGACCCCGCGGCGGCCCCGGCTTTGCCGCCGGGTGCCTGGCTACGTCGAGACAGAGCCAAGACGTAAAGCTTGGAGCGATTGAACACTGCTTTGGGTGGTTAGCGGAGGTGTGAGGATCGAAAGACGAATTCATTGTTTTGCAGACAGGGGAATGGAAAGACGTGAATAAAAACAGCAGTGAGGGAGAAGAGAGATATGGAAGTGGAAAGGGAAAAAGTGAGCGATGGAGAGATAGAGTTGTGGATGCCGAATAGGGCATGACTGAAGGTGTAATCTCTGCTTATTAAAAAGATATTGGAAGGTGAAAATAATGGATGAGGCAACCGGACCAGACTTTTGTCTTACATCAACAGAAATAGTAATAACATTCATTCTGTGTGATTTCATTTAATTTCTCTATTCCCCTGCCTTCCGCCATCTCCCCCCCCCCCCCCTCTTTCTCTCTCTCCCTCTCTCTTTGTGATGTGCCAGATGTAGGCCTATACGCAAAGCGAGGCAGGAAATGGCTTTCCACTTTAAAAAATGAGAGCAAATCTTGACGCTGTACAAGAAAGACATTTGGCCACAAATGACCTGTGGGAAAGCTACTCTAGGGGCATTGGAATGTATTTTTCTAGTCATTTTCAATAGAGTCCAGTATCACCTATAGATTTCATTGATAAAGAGTAGTATTTTCTAGATTGGAATGTATGTGCCAATATCTCTCAGTGGAGCTGTAACTAGGCTACATGGAAGCTGAACAGAAGCAGTAGCCTCGCTATATGTATACATTTTGACCTTGTTGCCCTTCAACCCAACCACAGAAAAAAATGTAAAAAAGGATGGTTTTGCGTTATTGATAGCACAAGATTTCCATAGTGGTTTGGATAAATTGGTTGAATTCCTCTCTCTCTCTCTCTCTCTCTCTCTCTCGCTCTCTCGCTCTCACACACACACACACACACACACACACACATACATACAAGGTAATGAACACAGGTGCGGTCTTAAGGGACTGTACTTTTGATCTCTCATCAACCACTCGTAATCACTTCCCTTCCAGACCACTAAATCACCTTCTTTTACTGATGCATTTATAGGATGCATGATCACATCTTGTAGCCATGGAAACAATGTGACCGCCACACAGCAATACATAACATGCTTCTGAATACATTATTTACAGTCAGCTTGCCGAGAGGAAATGTTTTTATAAATGTCTGCTTAGTTTTCTGAAATATATTTGTGCATTTAATATGGTTTGGAACTGTTTACGACACGCAGGTGAGATTAAAGTTATTGGTTGGTTGGGGGCTGGGGGTGGGGGGGGCATTGGGTGCTCTGTGGATACTGGCAGGTTGTATGGCTCCAGGGAACTGGTCTCAGGGAGGTCCCAATGACCTGTTTTACACCAACACTGGTGCCTTGTCATAAAACCAGAGGGACATCGAGTCACGGCTCGGGTATGTTTGAAGCAGATGGAAACAGTACCCCTGGTGGCAGGAGCCTGCATGTGTTGTACGCTGCTGTGTCTGGCCGGAGTGGAAAGCTTTGGGAAAACAGGATTCTCCGTCTGTGTTTTGATTGGTGGCTAGGTTCTGGTTTAAACCTGAGGTGGTGGTGGGGAAGGAAGGGGGGAAGGGGGGTGGGGGGGTGTATTGGGGGAGTTTTGGATGAAAACGTTGGTGTAGGGCCACTGTAATTGGTCGTTGAGGGGTTTGCAGGAAGGTGTGATGTAGTGTTAAACCTGCTCGCCTATCACTCGCCTATTACACGCTCACCTCTGAGGAGGTTCAAATTCATGTCTCTGGCTCTCGCCCACCAGTGCTGTTTGCTGCTGCTTGTTCAAGACAAAGACTTCCTGCGCTATATGTAAGTGGACAGGCGAAATATACTGTTCATGTTGGTATGGACGTGCGTTTGGGTAGATTTAGTGCTGCCCGAAGGCCTTGAATTTTACCTGACACACGCGCACACACACACACACACACACACAAGCCTCCTTGGTCGGTGGGAAGAGGGTGTCTTTGCCTATGCTGTATGTCAGAGTGATGGATGCTTTAAGTGTGTTCCAGGATTATGTTTTATGAAAGTTAAAAGCCTCTGGGGTTGGTCTGTGAAGCACATAATCCCAGTCAATGTGCCGGGCTGGATGAACCAAGGTTTTGTTATTAAACACCTTCGAGAGAGCCAGTTGGGGTTGGGGAAGGGGGGGGGGGGGGGGTCCCTGTACACCCAACTCAGCCCTGGTTGGCCTGCACTCATCACAGGTCACTTGCCATGTGGGCATACGATTAACATGGCTCTCAAACAACAGCATGACATAAGAGCGGGGCATTGTATCGAAGCGTCGACAGGTCACAGTATCCATAATGGCCAACGGATGATCTTAACCTGCGACACGTCATTTTGACACGTCGTCTCCATCCATATGGCGGAGTTTATCTTTAATGGAAAGAGAGTGAAACAGAAAAAAAGTTAATGCTTTTGGCTATATGTTTTAGATTTGATGGTACAAGTGAGAATTGCCTATAAATGATGTGGTATTGATTTCACATGTGGAGGAGAGGTACCAGGGCTCCTCTGCAGAGAAAAGGGGAAGCAGAGTGCAGTCCCTGGACCCAGCACACCAGTCATCTCTGCCTGGATGTTCATGGAGAGCCTGTACAAAGCTCTAGGGCAGGGGTGGGCAATTATTTTCAGTTGGGGGCCACATTGAAAATGTCAGAGAACTTCGTGAGCCACGTTACTTTGTTAACAAACATGCTAGAATTTTTACAAATACAACACAAAATAGCTAACTGTTAACTTGCACATTTACGCATATATAGGCTATTCCTATGCAACACAAATTTCATAATAAAACGTAACAGTTCACTTTATGTATTTTTTTACGCAGCAGTAAATAAAGTAACATTCTGCAGAGCTCGTCTAGTAATTTTATGTTGTATTATTATTTTTAAATGTTTGATGTACCGGGCGGGCCGGGTAGAATGTCTCAATGGGCCGCATCCGGCCCCCGGGCCTGACTTTGCCCAGGCCTGATCTAGGGTCACCCGCCTTAGTTCCAAAGCTCTGGGAGCTGTTAGGAAACACTATAAAAGTTCCACATACACAATTATTTGGACTTCTAGATTAATAAATCTCTGCTAATGCTTATGGCGGATGTATTACTAGTTTAAACATGGAAATTGATTGCCGCCCCTTTGGTAACAGTGCACCTTGGTAACACGAACCCATGAGCAAAGAATGGCAACAGATCTTTACAGAATCTGGCACAGTAGATATGCTAACAGAGTGACCTGGATAGGTCAATGTTAATCACATTTAGCTGGAGGGTAGTATAGACCTCTGCATGCAAGTCAACCAAAGCTAAAATGTGTAAAGCATTCAGGTGTCTTTCAAAGTTAAACATTTTCAAAAAACACCTGTTACTGAGACAACGTACCGTGTCAAAGTCATCACTGAAAACTTACAACCAGTGGAAAAAAATTGGCATTCTGGAATCTTATGCCATGCCAAAAAAAAAAGAGAAGAAAATATAGTTTCTTAGGTGTTTATATAACAGAACTACAGCAGACGATACTCAGAGAGCTAGCTGCCATTTGCGGGGGAGCTGGAAATGTTTTACCATGGTCCACATGGCCAATTTGTGTGTTTCTTATTTTGCTGTTGTGCTGTTTTGGGACTTCGGGGAATGGAAGAATAGGGGTGGGTGATTGTGAGTGAGGGTGGCTGTGGGGTGGGGTGGGCTTGGCTCTGCAGTCACCAGATGCTGTCAAAGTGACCGCAAGGCGGAAACATAGACAAATGCTCCTCATTACGACGCTGACTGTAGCCCAGTGACCCAGCATCCAGCAGAGACCAGCGCCGTGGCTCTACAGCTGGAGATCAGCTGATACTCATTGGTTTCTGTTACACTAAAAGCACATTCACTTCTACTTTGCTACGTTTCAGAAAGAATAGCTTGTGGCGGGCCACTGCAGGAGCAGTACCAGATGCATGGTGGGATACTACAAAGACAACCACTGTAGCTGCAGTTGACCATCAAAGACTCTTCAATTGCCATTTATCATATACAATCACGCTAGGACACAATAAGCGGCAGATCTATACATTCCCAAAGTGAACTGTGCTCATACTGTGATCTCAAGAGCTAGACCCTATCCTAATCCGGACGTTATCGAGTCGCTTTGCTTTAAGCTTATGAGATGTGGAGAAAACATGGACAATGAACAAAGATTTTAATAAATACAGATCCAAGAAATGTGCAACAGCTGTTTTTCAGGCCAGGTCAATCAGAGAGATGTAATCGTATAATAGCAGATCTTACAGATGATTATATTTGAGATATGGAAAGTATAGCTCTGTGTGTAACCTTACATCTCAGTGATATGACTCCAGGATACCAGGTACACCTTTATATCTAACCTTAAATATGTAATATTCTTGCCCTTAAACTTGACCCTGCTGTGAGTAGATAGCAGAACATGAAAGGCATGCATGTCTAAAACAATCAATGTTCTATAATTACATGTCCAATACATTAAATGATAATATGAGTTATGTATTCACCAAAGAACCCTCAGGACTGTCAGGGTTAAAGGGCCTCTATCATGCTTCTCCAACTCTTCTTTTTCAACAAGATTCCAGATGGTTTCTGCTGACTTATGATTATTCTTATATTATTATTCATTAACTCAATGATATTTTAACACACGCTGTTTGACTCTGAGCAGTGCCAAAAGTTCATTTATATAATTTGTTACAGTAAACGGAAACCCACAAACAACTCCCTAACCCCCCCCCTTCCCCTACACACATGCACACGCACACACACACCATTTATTTCTTCCTCAGAGCCGAGCCTGCCCAACCAAATGAACAGTGCAGATTTCATTGGGTTGTGAAACCAACATGAGCAATGTTGCTGACCCCAAGCAGGATTCAGGCGTGTTGGGGTCACCAGGGGTTACGCTAGGCCCCCGTCTGGATGGACAGGCGGGGAACCGTAAACCTGGAAGACCGGGAGCTCGAGCACAGCTCGTTTACTTTGCTTCTTTTACAAGTGATGTCACCAAGTTGTAAAAAGATACAGTTCTCAGTGGCCCAGTCCTTTTGTTACTGTTTGAGAACATCAACAGGAGTAAAAGCACTGTGAGAGATGGGAGCAGAGAGGCCTCTGTGGTTGCAGGGGTTCCTCTGGTGCGTGCTGCATCCAGCAGGCCAGCTGAAGTAGGCTGTGGGGATGCGTAACAGACCAGGTGTTGGCGAGCTCAGGCCCAGCCTTCCGCCTCTGGTGACGAGAAAATGCCTGCCCTATAAAATATCCAGGTTTTGTGTGCTCTGGGCTTCGATAGCAACAAAAACACCAACAGTTAATGATCCCACTGGGAACCCGCAGCACATGTGTGTGTGCGAACTGGCATCTGCGTTTGTGTGCATGTGTGTGAGCACATATTCCTTCATTGGCCTGGGAAATATCTAAGATAGATGGGATCCCATTCAGCTTTCTCTGATGTACATTTTTTCCTCTCTCCAAAATGAACTGCTGAAAACACTTCTCATTCCAGCTCTTTTGGAATTTCATAAATATTCTACTTTCACTGCACCTCTCCTGGTTTTTATGTTTCAGTAAAGGCCTTTGCAACAGCAAAACAAACTGTAAGTCAAGCGGCAATGCGCTGCAATATGCGTCAAGACAATGAAACAGATTGTGTTTTATGGCAAGCACTGCTTCGGAGGGGTTTCTGGGGCTGAGCTAACAACAGCTCCTGGGGTTCTACACTGGGCCTGCTGTGGTGGTGGAAGTCAGCATAAACCTCTTCCAGCCCAGCTGTTAAGTCAGAAGTCAACACTAGCCCCCCTGGGACTTTCTATAGGAAGAAATTCTTAGGTTGTATGAGCTGTATTCACCTCTTGCATCGCTGGAGCAAGCGCAGTTTGTATCATCCAAATCATGGAGAGAATCATCTTCTTCTGCTCCCTCTCGCGCCGGTTTAGAAGGCTTGTTGTATGGTTCTTTGGCTTTGGGTTTTATGAGCTTTTCCCGGGCCTCACAGAACTTGGCCTGGCCCGGCTCTCCCCGGCACTTTCCCACTAATGAAGTGCACCTCGGCACTTGGCTGAGACTGGCTATACTTGGCCATCCCTTAATGGGAATTTTCCCCCCTTCCTTCAATCCCTGCTTGATTTGCTTGCTGCCACCGCTGCTCCGGTGCGTGTGTATGTGTGAGTCACCGTGAGAGCCAGCCATCAGCCACAGGACATTTGATTCATAGACCTTTCTGACACTGGTTTGCCACTGTAGGCTGATTGTCTGATTGACTGGCTGGCTGGTTCATGCTTGGCGACCATTTAGAGCAGTGTTCTCTAAACATGTGCAGCAAGGGATTATTCATGTTTTCATTCCGCCCCAAACCTTCCACCAGCTAATTCAGTTTACACGTTTCTTGGTGTGCTAATTAGGTTGTGTAGTAATTGTCTGGAATTAAAACAAGCACTTAATTTTGAGTTTGTATAAGTCAGGGAAATATGCAGCATCTACACAGATACAAGATTTGGAGCATTCACATGGTTAGTTTCTAAATGTTTAGCACTAAATGTGTTTTACAGATGCTGATGGATGGGATTACTTTAGGCATTAGTGTCTGCTACCACAAATGTTTTACAATAATTCAAACCTGGATTGACCAGTGTTACCACCTGTTGTCTCATAAGTGCAAAGAACCTTAAACCTGTCTCGATATTCCATGAGGACCCTTGATGCATTTTTAAGCATCTTAATCACTGGAAAATGTATGTGTATATTTTCCTTTGCACAGCTCAGCGAGGATGAGATAGCTACAGTCGTCAAATCAACCTTGAAAGGTCTGTAGTATCTGCATTTTATAGGGAAAATCCACTGGGCGATAAAAGCTGGAAATGTACAACCTGACATGAAAGGTCATGCGAAACTGGTCGATTCTCTGATTCCATCGGGCTCTCTACTCTCTAAAAGTCAACATGACCAAATTGGTCACAGAGAATATGGGATATAGTAATAATTTCTGTCCACATTGGCTTCTCCGCTATTAAATATATCTATCAGATATCAAACAAAAGGATGGGAGCAGTAGACTTTGGTGGGAAGTGTTTATTTCCAGTACGGTCGTTGCTTACACTTCGTGTCATGGTTTTGAGCAGGCAGACATTTATTGCCCCATGCGAGCTTTTATCTAGTCCGAATTTTGGTCTACCTTCAGAACAAGAGACTATGAGAGAGACACTATATGTCTGTATGACAGTAGGGTATAACATACACTCATGTGGGTTCAGCTAGCTCCCATGATGAGCCCACATCATGTTTCCACCAGAACTTTGTGGTTTGGGTGCGAGAATATAGCATTTTTCCCACACCGGGTATCCCCCATTGCACTGATCAAGTTTCTGTTGTTCCTCTATTGTGTTTGGCCGCCATCTTTAGGATAGCCTTGTCTAACTCTAGGAATCTCCAACATGGCTCTCTGTGGACAGGGAGACACAGTATAGTGGACAACTGCCTGTTGTCGACAGTGATACAGTAGGCACAGGTCTGATGAACTTATACAATGATAGGCCAAGGGTAATTTAATTGTGTAATTTGTTCACAGCAGAACTGGGAGAAGAGAAAATTGCACAATGCAATAGTGAGCACTTTCAAATGGTTTGTTGTCAAGCTGCTGAAGTATCCTTGAGCAAGACAATGAATCTGTTACACCACCAGGGGTGTCGTTCTAACCTAACATTCTAACACCCCTTTCTCAAGTGCAGCGGAGGGAAAAGGGAATTTGCCTATGGGATCAATAAAAGTGTCACATTATTAACATCTCGAACGAGCGAATGATTGAGACACAGAGTAAAAGTGGGAAGAAACAGGCAGAGTGGGACAGAAAAAGAAACAAGCCATACATCACTTTTAGCTCTTTGTCTTGAATAAAAGGTTCCTGGAAGACTTGCTGGAAGCTGGTGACCAGAGGTGGGAGGTCCATCCGTATGGTCTCAGACGCTAACAGCTGCGATTACGCCTGTACCCTGGCTGGGTGGTCTCTGTGCTTTGCAGTGTGAGCGCCCCATTACTTACCTGGCTGCATTGGCTTGTTTCTTTTAAATGTTTTGGACACTTAGCCATTTTTGCTAAGCACTTGATGATTTAAAAGGTCTGTAAAAATGACTTGACTGTGGCCCTTAAGAAACCCTGTTACGCCATGACTGAGCTGGACATTGGGACTAAGGTGGGGCTGCCCGGGAAGGTGTTGGGATTTCAATTTGGTGCGGCTCGATGACATATAGTACAATAAACCATTCCTGAGCCCACGTTTAACACAATGCAGGAATAATATGAAATGAAAATTATTGGGGGGTTTCTTCATTCGATTCTCAGCCAAAGAATCTGTGAAGCTCGTCAGAAAAAAAATCACATTGGACAAAAGCATGTACATTCTGATGTGTTTTACAGGGTACTCCTTACCTTGTCTATCCTTCGCCATTCTGAGACCTTCTCATCACATTTAAACATTGAACATTTCCTTCCAAAGTGTTCCTAAGGTGTAGGTCAGGGCCAAGTTTGAACAGCTCCTCCAGAAAGCCACAGATGATTATTTGGAAGCACATTTGGTTAGATGGAAATAAACAGGAAATTATTATATCGTATCTCCTTTTTTCACCAGAAATCTTCCATGGTGACAAATCCTGTCTCTGAAACAAAAAGCATGAAGGACATTAAACTAGTCAGATACATTTTTGTGGTTGGATGGCAGCTCATTTAAGACAGGGTTGGCCCTGCCCAAACACTACTGTACTCGCCATAAGCCGACCTTCACTTTACGCCTTTTCCATACTGAACCCACAAAACACTAGTTTAAAACATGTGTTGGCTTACTCTTGTTAACTGACATCAGAAGATTTCATTTCACTTTATTTCCTAAAAAGTTAACAGAAAGTAACATAACATAAAAGTAGTAGATCAAGATTTGACCCTGTAGCTTTCATGGCCTGGCTATCATCACGAAAATGTAACAATAAGAGTGGACTATCGGGTGAGCCAGCTTGGGAAAAAACATAGTCACAGACACAATGAATAAGTAAAGTGATAAACAATGACAGCGATGGGGTTTTGAACGTAGAACTTCTTCATGTGGTTTGTTCTTGCTGTTCTTCTCTGACCATATGCATTCGCTGAACTTCTCGCAGCATGAACTTCTTCTTTTATTAGATCACGTAAAGTAAACAGTTCCACTGAGTGTTTTTGATAAATGCAATTTGCTGCTATGCTCTTTTCCAGGCTGCATATTGTGCACAGGCTGTTGTAAGTTAATTTGCCAGATCAACTTAAAAAAAACAAGGGAAATCTAATGGAAAACACTGCGCTGGCACCGGCCGTGCATACCAGTGGTTGTCTAAAGAATGGCAGCCCTTTAATGTGGTGATTGCATGGTTTCAGTATAAAACATTTTGTTTCTGTAAAAAGAACAAGCTTTTCTATAATATTCCCTCCCCCCACAATTTTATCCATATTTCCTTTCATTTGTTGCTTACACTGTCAGCTCTGTAATTTCTAAAGGTATAAACACTTTGTCGATATGAAGTCTTTGTCTTACCACATTTAGTCTCTATTCAACTTGGTACAATAATTACATAGTTGCTGCAGCTGGTTTTGTTGGGTGTTCAAACATAAATTTGTATAATGTGTGTAGGCCTATGTGGGTGTCTGTATCAGTTTGTGTGTGTGTGTGTGTGTGTGTGTGTGTGTGTGTGTGTGCGTGATTGTTATTGTGATTCTAAGCTACCAGACCTTTCATAAATCTGTCATCTGAATAACAGCCCTGAATTGAAGGAGGGGAGCGCTGTGACTTTGGGTAAAAGCAAGCAGGCGTGGAAAATCCAACGCTGTACTCTAGGGCACCTCAGGGAGGTGCACTACCAGCTCATACTTTTCATTTGTGGTAAGCTACGGCTGGTTGGCAACCAGGCTTGACATTACAGCTGCTGTGTGCTTCCTCTGTTACCCTCCACACTGTGCTGTGGGCACTCCCACCGGTGGTGTGGCTCCTCAGCAAGATGGGTGCTACTCCTTCAAAGCATTATTTCATGCCCTGAACTACTTCTCACCTTTTTAGTGACTTTCAATTGTTTCGTTTTAAAGCACACAAGAGGGCTCAGATGACTGTAGTTATGACTGCTCCTGTACCTTAGCTGGCAGGGCTTATTATATTAAACTGAGAGTCAGCCAAACAGGAACCTTGCCTACAACAGGGGAACGTGTTTACAGGCCTCCAGACTTAGCTGTTCTGAAACATCTTGGAGAATAGTTTACATGGACCTTGAGGCCAATGTCCAGCCGAATTACGGAAAAAGCTTACATTACTATATGTAATTCAGAATGAGTTTAAATGCTGTGAATTGGTTTAAAAAATAATATATCAAGTGCCGCTGTTCATCGGACCACAATAATAAGCTGTCACTATTAGAAATGTTGATGGAGCCACTTGTGAATACAGGGCTTGTACTGTGAAATGTGAAATGATTATGTTATCATATTTTTTCACTTTCTGGTGTGGAGTACTCAAACCGACATGCAGACACACGTCTGGACATAGGTACACATAAAATATAGTGTGCAAACCCACACATGCGCACACACACAAGGTTACGGTGTACAAAGAAACACATACAGTACACATGCACGCACATACACACACACCGATGAACGTTAAAATCAATCATTTTCACCACACAGCTCCAATCGATATGGACGTAACAAGTGAGCTCTCCTATTTTCTCTGGACCAGGCTTAGGTCTTGTGGTGTATGCCTAAACATGGGGTTATTGTTATACGAGAGCACATTGAGGAATATTGGCTGTTTGGATTGCTTTTGCCACAGGCCCTTTTGGCCATCCCACAAAGCTCCTATACTGCGCACTGCCAGTAGGGCTGTTACTGCTGCGCTTATTTTTAATACAAGCAATACATGACTTTTCTCTCTCCTGGTTTCAGAGGGCAAGATTAGCTTCCCTCTCGCGCAACGTAGCCACCTGCTGCTAACACGCTCTGCCCAATGCATACTGTAACGCCGCATGGCGCTGGAGGCCGATTGACACATCAACCGGCATTCTGTCACTCGTGAGTTTGTGTGCAGCTGTGATTCTCAGGGGTACATATTACACTAGCGTAGAGGCACTTATGGGTACTACAGAGGGCTAGGCTGTGAAAGAAAGTGGAAAACGCATTGCAAAAATATTGAAAACAATATTTTTCTAAATTATTCTTATGTGATTATAAATATATAGAATAGCATCCAGACTTGTGTGCTCCTTTTAAAAAGGGTAATACGGTTTAAATGTCAAAGGCTGTCTGATTAGTCTTATAAAGTGTGGGTAATTTCTCAGTATGTGAATATCCATTAAAATGTGATACTTTTATTTATGTATTTTTCTGTTTCTGTAATTTTCTAGTCTGGGAAAGGGGTACTTGGCTTGGTACAGAAGCCAAACATTTTGAGAACCACAGTGTACTGTGAATGTGTGTGTGTGTGTGTGTGTGTGTGCATGTGTGCCTGGTACATTATTTTTTGTTTTCATTTTGTTTGATTTGTCATACATTCGATAAGTACTGCCATGTTGCATGATTTTACACAAGCTACATAAAGAAAGAATAAATCATACTTTATTAATGCCCCTTAGGAGAAATTTCCCCGAAGGGAGCAGTGGGCAGGCACTCGTGCGGCGCTCGGGGACCGACTCCAGATTGATGCCAGTGTCTGGTCAACAGCACTGACTGGAGGGTGAACCTGACATGTTTTTGATAGAGGAGTAGTTACGTGGAGCTCCCACTGTGGTATCTCAGTTCTCAGTTCTCTCTGCTCTCTCAGCCATCAAAAGCTAAATATAGCCGATTTGTTGCTCTTTCGGAGTATATTCCACCTGCCAAAATACACAGACCCTGCTTTCTTAACCCTGTGCAATGACCTGTGTATTTGGAGTAGAAGTGTTGGGAAAGTAGAAGCCATGGAGCTCAACGTGGCCAGCTTAAAGGCAAGGTAATGGCATTGTCTGCTTTTGTTTTTGGAAGCCGTGAAACCACAGTGGGAGCTCCACGTAACTGCTCTCTGTAACAGTACACCATTACTCAGTTTGAGAAGAAAGATCTGTATATTGATTGTTACAGCAATCAATAGTACCTCCAACCTGTGGTACAGTCACAGTGTATAGGTAATTGTAATTGTAATTGTAAGTAATTATGTTTTTCTTTTCTCTTTTTTTTTTTTTTGGTCATAATCCAGGAATGAATCTGGTTTCACTCAATTGAAAGAGAATTAAAGTAAAAATATTTTCTTTCAGAAAGTTAACATCAATAATGTTCAAGTTATACAGTACATTGAGATCATAGCAATTTGCCCGTTACACTGTATGTATTAGTTGTAAGGTGTACCATGAAGTCATTGCTACATTGGCAAGGGTGATGTACCAATTCATCATCTTGTGATTTGCAGATATTCAAAAACATAGCAAAACCTAAGGTTTAGTTAGCATTGGCTCGTTTATCCAGTGACAAATGTACATTTTGGTCATTGTGCTCTGCTGTGTTTTTCTATATGCACTCATTTCAAATGCCAAGTCTTATATGTCCAAAAGGACTCCAACAATCATTTCACTTTGAACAGTAATTTAGGCACATTTAGGCAAGACAATATATTACTGAAAAGGTAATCAAAGCAGATGGCTTTTCAAACTCTAAATATAAAGTTTTTTTTTTCTTCAAAATATTTCAAAACCAACTTGATAACGTGTATGGATGGAGGCTATACCACTCCTTGCCTCCTTTCATACAAATGTTTAGGGGCAAGGAAGTCCCCAAGGCTTGCTGCAAACCAATCATGTCAAAATATGGAGTTCATAAAATTCTGGACGAATTGATAAAAAGTGGAAAACCCAACAACCCAACCATTAAATTGGTTGGGTTGTTAGCACAAGAGCCCTCCAACGATACCTTCTAAAAGCAGGTTTGAAATAAGAGCATTGTTACATTTTAACAACACAAAATGTTCATATTCACTTAAGGGAGATTAAATTCCAACTTTGTAAGTTGCTTAATTATAAACTGTTTGATTGAATGAGTCACATATTTTTTTTCCAGATGTAGCCAATCGATCAGAGTAGGCCCTTCCTCTTGTTTTGCTTTAAATCTTTTCATCAGGGTGGGAAAGTACAAGCCTTCATGAATCAACACTTCATCTCTGGCTTCATTATTTTCATTTTCATAGCCAATGAATGTCGTGTTGTTGATCTCCTATCTGTCTGTTTTTGATTGGTGTGGCACTTGTTCGACACTCCCAGAGATTAAGAAAACATGCAGCATTATGAAAACAAATTCATAATTGAGCTGAAATGTTGTAATGACCTTGCAGAGGCACGCGATTTATACAACATACAAGAGCAATTTAAATGGAGCAATTCCAAGATATTTAAAACAAACAATTGTGTTTTGACGTATATCTTACATTTCCGCAGTTATTCTGTCATACATCTTTTCATACAGCATTGTACAGTATATATATATATGTGTGTGCGCGTGTGTGTGTGTGTAATAAATCAAATATAAAGTATAAATAAAAATATAAAGTAATTAAGATTAATTAAAAAGGCCATACTTACTTGCTCTATTTCTACTGCTGGCTTGTATAAAGCAATCAAGCCATCAGGAAAATTGAAGACTTTCATGTCATGGTAACATGTTAGTCACTTTGTGTAAAACATTATAATAATACTAATAACTAGATGGTAAATTCAATGCTATTTTAACTCAAGTAATCCAGTATGATTCCAGATGAAAATATGAAAACAATAAGTTTTATCAATAGACATTTAATTGTTGTAAATATACTGATGCATCCATTTATAAATCTTGGTTATCTCTACATGTACTTTATTTCTTGCCTTTATGGCAAGTTAGATTATTTGATATCATATTTTAAAATGAGTCACAATAACTACAAGTTATCAGCCCAGTGATTAAATCAAATGCATGTCTAATTTCTAGCTGAAAATGTAGGCTAACCTTTTACACTACCATTAATGTAAAATACTGTACAACGGGTGTCATTAAAGTAAATATTGTAAATAACTAGTGCTATTAACATGCCAGGAAGAAGAAGCTCTTAAATGTTGACGCAGACAGTGACACTGTGCTCCATGTCCAGAAGCCTCTCCACCCCTCCAGCCCCCAACCTATAGGTCTTCTAGTTCATTCTCAGGCAGGGCACATGGTCGTCTCTCAGGGGAACTGAAGTAACGCGTTGGGTCGGCCACTCAATACCCTCCGTCGAAAGGGATTCGTTGCAGACTAATTGGGATAACATGGCTGGAAATATTGACCTTGGTATTTCTAAACAAGGTTTCAATTAACTTGTAATATGGTGATGCAGCCGGGTCCTCAACAGCATAGGGAAATGTGAAACATGTCCTAGTAGATGGTTGACTTTTCCTTTTCTTTGATTAATCATTGGGAGAGTAAGCAAGTGAGACTGGTAAAACAATTAGCAAGGAAAACACTGCTCTCACGGCAGTAGCAACTAGACCGCTCTTGGTCTAGAGTAAAGATGAGTTACTGGCTGGGGTTGCAGGCCTGGAGAATAGCAGCAAATGTTTTGCTGGGGGCTAAATGTCAGCCTTCTTGAATTTTGGTTTATTTGTTTTGCTCACAGATTGAAATGGGATATTAGGAAATGGCACAATGTTGTTACCTACAGTACATATTTTCTAAGCTATCTAACTGTTCAGTTATTCACACTTTTATTTAAGTGGGACGTATAGTTCAAATATCTTTTCATCAAAATGAGTCCCTGCTCCCGTGTTATGGAATCAGGCGCCTATCCAAGGTATGTTTCTGAACAAGGCTTTATTTAACATTACACTGTGCACAGCACAAAACACTGGAAGAGGCTCTCAGATCTCTCTGCCAGTAGCTCTGACCCAGCAGGTCACTGTGTTCTGCCAGTCACTACAGCTTCAGCATTTAAGCGGATTTGGGTACCAGATCGGAACTGACCCGTCTGATTAGACACAGAGCAGTGAGCTGTGCTGTACGCTATAGGAGAACAGGCCGGCATCGGTCGTACCGCCTGCTTCCATCAGTTCATCTGGATCTGCATGCATCACACCAGCTGGTCCGTGTTGACTTATTACTCATTTAAACAGACGGTAGTGCAACACAGACCGCTTTCCACACAGGAAGAAGGGAGTGCGGAATGTGGAGATGGTTTCAAACGATTAAATCGATACTCGACCAGGTCCATTAATGTAACCCCCCCCCCGCCCAATCCTCCTTTAATGTTACTGTAACAGGGCCAGGTTTCCCTCCTCCCCCTCATCCTCATCTTCCTCCCTTCCCCTTCATTTCCCCATTTCGCAAACGATCCTGATCCCGAAGAATGTCTCCCTGCAAGTGGTTAACGCGCTGCTCTTTGAAGAGCGGTCCAAGTAGCTGCCTTGACTATGGGCTTTGTTGTCCATAAACGCTCGGGACAATTAAATCACCTCCCGCGCTGGAACCTGCGCTCCTCATCCTCTCAAGATATATATTCCACTCACCGGAGGAGGAAGTCGCGTTCTGCGCGGTTGACGTCGTCAAAAATGACTTTGCTGTATATTTACGCCGGTTTTTAATACCGCTTTAATAGCACCGGGGCACTTTGGATGCCGTGCTTTGTTGCTCTTGGACCGGCCTTCCTTCAGCATATATCATCACAGCAGAGGGAGGGGTCGATGATTTTGTGTCATTTCCAATAGCTGGTAACATTCGCTGTTTTCTTATAGCAACACATGTTGCCATGCGAGAGGAAGAAAGGAACGCATTCAAAGGTCTTCTTGTTACACGTATCAACTCCACTGATGTCAACATTCGGAATTCTTGCTCTTAATACAAATTAGGGAAATGTAGATTTAATAGCTTTCTCTACATGCCAGGGAAGAGGATAGTAGAAAGGAAATGGAAAAACAATTCTGTTTTCTTCAAGCTTTATTAGTTATTTTATCGCTGAATAGCCCTATCTGAGTTTAACAGAGCAATGAACTTCACTTTATTGAAAGCGCAGCAGCTTCTGTTTTCATTTCACAGCATTTGTATGCATTTTATTTTACAGACATTCTTTTTAAAGCCTTTGTAATGATGAGAAGACCACATTAGAGGTACAATATACTCAGTTGAGGAAACACACCTTTCTTTTACGGCCAGACATAAACAGTCAGTAGTCAGTAGTTTTACTATCATGTTGCATAAGCAGGTCCCTTTTTTAGATGAGTTAAGCACTGCTGGCTAAGAACTGAATATTCTTATAAAGTGTTCAGAAACAGTTACAGCTATACCAGCATGAGCTAGGATCGGTTGACTCCACACTCAAGTAATTTAACTTTTTTATTGTTTTCCTTTTTATTGGCCTGGAGTCAATCCCTCAACCCCCTTACCAAATGTTGGTCATAATGGATGGAAAATAAGGAACTTAAGGCAGATAAGTATCTAAACTTTAAAGAAAGCTCCCCACTAACTGCTAGTGGTCTCTGAGGGATGAGTATAGGGCTTATCAGCTCTCTCACTGCAACCTTCACCTCTGTCTTATACACAGCTATATCTGCCTTTTGTCGAATAGCCCCCTAACGTTTATGGCTTAACCACCTTTTGTGCGAGCCTCCTCACCCATGATAGCGTTCAAAGGTGCATCCACGCAAAGATAACAGTTTACAGTAGTTAATTGGTGATTAAACGACAAGATGTCCTTGTAAAAATGTGCTACCTGTGGCATGATCTTTTAAAACATTTTATAAAGATGACAACACATTTTAATTGGGGTATAATGGCGCCCTTTGTTTGTTTTACAGAAAGTTATAGGGTATTTTTGCTGGCATGCCTCTTCAACCTATAAATATAAAACCGTTGATAGAATATGTATACTGTAAAAAGACTTTGCATAAAGGAATAAATGCCTTTATGTGTATTTAAAATATATTAATAGCTACAAGAATGTGTCATCATAAAAAAATGGATATGAATGTCTTGTTTAAATTGGGTTAACATTCCTTTCAGACATGACAGTGGATGTCCAGACTTTCATATTGCAGTGAGAGCCAGATTTTACACCAGAAACAAGTCTGCCATAATGAGGAGATTTGCAGTCATCCCGGTCAGGGTCAGAGTTCTAAACCCATGTAATTCCATTTTAAGCGGCACTGGCTGGTTGAAATACCTCGAGTAATTAGTTTTGCCTTTCCACTCGTCCCATGATCTTCTCCTTTTGTGCGAGTGTTTGGATCATGAGCTGATGGCACAAGAAGAACTAGCCAGGATAGTAATATGGAAGGAATTAAAACAAACTGACGTAGTTTGATTTAGAATAGAGCAACCCTCCACTCCACACACCCACACGCACGTACACACACACACACACACAGACCACCTGAATTTTGTTTTGAGGTTGTTTCCTTTGATTAGTGGTGTTATTGGAGCACTGTTTATATATAAAAAGCCATCCAGGGTGTTTTACAGTGTTTATTTGTGGTACCACCTGGGTTTCCATTTAGAGGAACAAGGCAGATTAGCTGATGTGGACTGATCAGCCCTCGGAACATGATTCTCTCCTGGTCGGCTGAAGACCACCGCTTTGGACTTTTCAGTTTTTAGTTTGTTGGACGCCCCCAAGACACAGCGGTCATACATTTTAATGCTACCCCCTCGTAGCTCTACTTTTTCTCTCCCCCATCCTCCAGCTCTCTCTCTCTCTCTCTCTCTCTCTCCCTCTCTCTCTCTCATTCTCTCTCGTCTCACTCCCTTCTCAGTCAAATATTTATAGCTGATTGGAGATAAGATTATTCCGGACCTCTTAGTGCCAGCTGCAGCAGACCTTTGCTCACAATAAAAGTGTGAGATGCCTTCCAGGCAGGGGGAATTTGTTTCATTTGGAGCTCATCCTACATCTCCATTGATAGGAGGGAGGGAGCGAGAGAGAGAGAGAGAGAGAGAGAGAGAGAGAGAGAGAGAGAGAGATAGGGATCTCTTGGCTTAACCACCGTTATCTCAAAATGTGAGGAATTTAGTTTTCCCCATTTCAGTGTGTTTTCCTATTAATCAGAGTGGAACAGTGGCAGTAGGTTTTACCTTTCTATTTCCTAGGACTTTAACTGTAATGCTTCACTGTCTATGTGCTATAATTTGTTTAGCATGAATTCCATCATCACTGCTTGATGTCAGCAGAATCGGACAGCTATACAGAAAGAAGTCTCTGATCAGTAGTATTTGCTTGTATAGAATGAATGTGAATACCTGAAAACTTTTTCTTTGAATGAGTTGCTAGCGTGTGGAATACTTGCAGGGTGAGATGCCAGGGCTAATCCAGCTGAACACACCACAGCCTTGTCATAGTTGGACCCCAACTGGCCTGCTGGTCTGTCAGCGCAGGAGTGGAAAATTAGTCTGGTTTAATAAAATACAACCCTGTCTGAGCTTCAGAAATTGCTACAATATGTGAAAGGCGTCCTAAAACATATTTCATTGACCTCAAACAGGCCCCTGGAATTACTGTAGGCCATTGTGTGTGCGAAAATATAATGTATGTATACTGGGGTACAAACAAAACATGGTGCCATGCACGAGCATGATAAGTTAAGCACTATATATCAACACTGCTGCTTCATCAGTGCATTGTTGTGCTTCCTTGCTGTTTAACCGATGAAGGCAGTTTAAGGCTAAATAAAAATGATCCAAAGATATGCGGGTTTGTAATAAACTATTGAGTATGCTTCATTGTTATCACACAACATCGGCACATATCCTTTTCAAGAGTCCATTCAGATAGTAATTTTATGCATATGCAAGTTCAGAAGCAATAAGACGCAATATATGGGTGTTGCTGGTGTCAATCTTATCAGCCGACAGGTAGACCTGCCAAGGGAACTGACCTATGGATAAAAACAAAATCTTCATGGAAAAATGAATGACAGCAAATTGAGAAAATAGTTAGCAATTACTCAATGTGAGCAGAAATCATTTGACTATCATAGCTCCAATAATAGCATAACTGTAAAATTATAAAGAATTTAACAAATGGCAGACTTTGCCCTGTACCCATGTCTAGTATAATGTCTGTCAGTCAATAATGTTGACATGAGGCAACACCTGTTACAACAACTATTGATATTTTCAGAAAAACTCTTTATTTGACTAATAAAACACAATGTCTTTAACAAGATTAAAGCCATCCAGGGGTTGTCAAGGGTTCTTGGGATTACAAATAAACAAAAACAAAACAGAAACAACAAAATGCTACTGTTTCAGTTCATGCAATGATAATGGACTTTGTACACTACTGATCAAATTAGATGATTTTTATCCCCGAGACTGGAGCCAGTCATTTATTTTCTAAGTCTGGTTACTGTTGACACATTCTGTGTGTGTCTACATCTTTATGTGTGTGTCTTCATGCATATGTACCTATATCTGTTTGTCCTGGTGTGTCTGCGAGTGTATCGTTGCATGCACGTGCATGGATTTATCCTTTTGCGTTTTGCTGCAGTGTGCCAGTGTGTGTGTGTGTGTGTGTGTTTTTGTGTGTAGATGTTTGGATGCTCATCTTCCCTTAATGCATGATAGCTGTCATTATGACCTTTCAAAGGGAGCCGGTTTGGAGCATATAAATGGTAGATTATCAGTGCAGGGCAGGAGTCTGTCTCATCGAGGGAGATACCCGCGATAAGGCAGTGATAAGGTCTCTATCAGGCCTCTATCAGGCCTTCACATCAACAGGACTGACATGTGGTCACCATGGAACATCATACCCATCACCATTCATGTGTCCTCTTTGGCTGATGGCTCCTCGCTGATGACAGAGTAGCTAATAGGTCCATTAGAGTAATGAGGCCAGTACATCCATGCACAGTGGACGTACATGGCACTGTAAATTGGGAGAATGTAGGGTGCATCTGTTTAATTACTCTGCGATAGATTACAGCCATATAACATTGATGGTGACGCGCTAAAAAAAAAAAGAACTGTTATTTTGATAAACAGTATCTGTGGTTGCCTGACAACAGGTAGATAATTTTTAATATACATATATGTTGATAGTGTTTAAACACATGTTTTCTTAGATATGTTAAATGTATAATGTGTATTTATAAAGGAACAAATATTGTTGAAACATTCTCAGACAATGCTTTAAGCTTTAAGCATGGCACTTGACAAAACCATGTATAACGACTGACTTCACACATTTGTTTATGTGATTTGAATTGGTTTGTACCACTGCAGTATACCGCTAGTTGTCCCGATGCATGGCTGAATCTAGCTGTGAGCCACCTTTCCCTCAATTGCACCCAATACCGACATGTGCAACTGCCATGACAAAGAAGAACCTTTGGGGGAAACAGCTTTTGCTCAAACTGTGGTACCAACAGGGTCAATATTACATCAATATAACATGTGCTGTCTGTCATCTTTTTCTGTGGCATCAGCATCACTTACTGTAAAGTTGAAAGCTTACTCTGCAACATCCTGCATCTTGTGGAAGATACAAAATGACGTCCTTTTTTATTCTCAGGATCCAGAAAACTGACTAATAACCTTGTTTGGAAATATCTTATTATCTGCTGTGATAAGAAAGCTCTCGGCTCAAAGGGTAGTCTGTCCATAAGAAAAACCCACTCTCTGTGTTCCTGAAGGATGGGTAAATAATTAATTTAGAAACATTATAAGCTAGCCAATCATTGATACCTGAGTAATATCAGTCTTATAGCTCATTACCTGATTTTATTGCTATTAGTAAAACATATAACAGTCAGTCTTATGACTCATTACTATATTATACCTATTAGAAAAAAAACAAAAATAATAGGAAATGCACAGTGTGATTGAAATATTGGTGTATCCTTATGTTTGTGTTTACAGTAAATACAATAGAGGTCTATGTCAATGACCATTAGCAACAACAGCAACAACACAACATCATAGCCTGTGTAATGTAGAATTCTGTATACTGTGTCAATGAGGAGGCTTTTACATTACAAATTAAAACGTTTTTTTGACTGTTCAACGTTTTAATCTTTAATAATGTGCCTTAAAACCATTAGGCATAGATAATTTTGTTCAAATGAATATTGTAAAGCTATTATAGCATTTAGCTTACTTTGCTTTTTATAGAGTGGGCCACAAGCATGCCCCATAAATCATGATGTATTTACATCAGCACGTCGACAGAGCATTTTTAATAGGAGCTAGCATTTAACTTTAGACTGGAGGCAGCTAATGCTGGGCCCTGCGCCTACCCAGCTAACAACCTTGGCCGCTCAATTGTCGCAGTGTCAGATCACACCGAGCCTTTACTGAGCCTCTGTTTGTGTTCTGGCTAGACATCGTCTATAATGAGCGCTGATTAGTTACCTTGTTCAAATGCCTCGGCTATTTTGGGCTCCGCTGTTCATCCATCCACCGCGCCTCGCCTCGGCCCGGGCTGCCCCCGCTAGCCTCCCACACGGCTGGCATTCTTCAGAGGTGTTTGAGCTGAGTGAGGAGCTGCCACTGGGGCAAAGGCTGCTGGGAGACAGCGGGCATGCTGTCATGGAGTTCAAGTTGAAATGCCCGGCCATTATTATTTTTCAGGCATAGCCTATCACCACTTAGCCTGTTTAATCAAATACAATGAGTGGGCCTATTAACATGGGAACAAGGAATTTATTCAGGTGAACCTGGTGCTTTGTAAACATACTCTAAAAAGTAGTGACAATTAGAGTAAAGAATAACGCTTTACAGACCAAAAAAAAAAAAAAAACAGATTTATTTTTAATTGTTTCTTCTTTTGGTTCTCTCCTTCAGCTCTTTCTTTTCCATCGTCCTCTCCTCTGTTCTAACACTGTACAGATGTGAGGAGGTGATGTAGCCCTTACAGGCCTGCCGAAGCCACCTGCGCTGCCTGCTCCTCAGGCCCGGCCTGTTATTCTTTCCAGTGGAGAGGTGAATAAATGTTGCCCTGGCAGGGAAGGACCCGTCCAGGCCTTTAAGTCTGCAGCTGTCATTCTGACAAGTTGTGTTTATTTGTCTGCCGCCCGCCTTTCCACACACACACACACACACACACACACACGCACACACACACACACACACACACACATACACACACACAAACACACACACACACACGTTTTCCTCTGCGCCAACTGAACCAGAAAGGGTGGTGACTACTAAATGGTGACAGGCAGAGTTGGGGGTTTTAGTTCATGATGATGATCATCTATTTTAGAGTGAGTGAACTGTTGTTCAACCCTGTCTTGAGAAATGTGCTCTCCTGATTTAACATGAATGTTGTGACCTTCTAATGACCTTCCAGTTATGTACCAATTTCTTATTTGGCCAGTTGATAATATGCATACTGTTCAAACCCCTATACAGTACATATATGAGATATATCAGTTTAGCTAATACTCAGTAGCGAGAACACCAGTGTCAAATTACTATTTAATGTAATACTGTAACATTTTCAACGGTAGCAGAAAACCTTATCTGTTCTGTTGCTTGCAGGTCTGTAAGATATGTATAGTATATCTCATCAGCAGGACCAATGGGTGTGTGTATGAACCAGAGAACTGCCCCATAGGAATTCCAGGTTATAGTCTTTTCATGTGTTCCTTGTTTTATTATGGTCCTGGTTTTCTGTTTTCCTCATTGACTTGATTGTTGATTTGTGTGTTGATTTGATTATTGTTTGTGCACGTTGCCCTTACTTATTAAATAAGTCACATGTTTGTTTGCTCTCAATGTTGTGTGTCTCTAGCACCCTGTGGCACCAAGTGCTAGTTCCTCACTGTGTTTCCAGTTGCTGATTCCTGTCTTATCCCTGTGGTACCCCTGCCTGTTTGATTATGTCTCGTTACTGCCTGCTGGAGAGAGAGAGAGAGAGAGAGAGAGAGAGAGAGAGAGAGAGAGAGAGAGAGAGAGAGAGAGAGAGAGAGAGAG